>VOMN01049602.1:0-29017 GCA_014899125.1 Orchestia grillus | reverse complement strand
TATCTTAGCAGCGCGATGACGATGAGCTGAACTACATAACAGATTCACTTAGGTAAAATAATTTCCCTCTGAGATACCTCTGTCCACAATGCCACCTAAATCAACATGACCCTGAAAATGGAGTCATTCAAGTGGCTGTCTATTCCCCGCCAGGAAAAAAATGTTGGTGTTCCATACACCAAATGTACCTCAGAAAGAGTTCAGTGCATATTAACTTAAAACTCGAGCATAAGTCTAATTGTACCATTTAAAAGTAACTTTGTTTCGTAAAGCATAGAAGAGTCAACAGAGGAAAAAAGGACTAATTAATAAACTTAACTGTAATGACTGCCAGGTATGTCATATTGGCGAGACTGGGTGAAATTTCTAGAATATTAATGAGCATGCAAACAATGTTCGAAGGGGAAATTAACTCTCCCTAGCATATAAGCATCCATGGTAGGAAAACCATTTATCCGATTTTTCGAACGTTTAAGTAACGTAAACACCTAACTACTAATACTCCCAAAAAACTGCAGAACCATTTTATAGCATGAAAGAACCTCGTAAAATTAAAAGCCATTTGGATATTCCTTAAGAATTTCTCCCTCTGATCATTGGCCACTCGCCATGAACGCTCCTTCTTACAATTGTGTAGTTTGAATAGAATAATTTTTTATATTTGAGATGCAAGCTGGTAGCATTCGTTGTTTTGCCGTAGTGTACACCGTCCCTTGAAGACGGGTGGAGCAGATTTAGCAGAAAGCTTGGGCTGAAAAATTGCTGTCTTGATTACCGATAATTGTAATTTTGAAAAAGAGAGAACATTTATTTTATCGGTCATTCAATAAGTAAATAGTACAGGGGCCCTATCAAAAATGATGGGACTTACTATATTTAGCCTTAAAGAAGAATTTTATTTGCCCAGTAAAGTATGTAATAGGTCAGAAATGTTTCTCATCTTTGCCTTTGAAATCAATTATCCATGATCAAAATATGTTAAGAAAAATGCTGTCAAATCGTATTCTACGGAATAAAACATTTAATTTCCATTTTATTGGATTCATTTACGATACAATATTTAGTATCATCTGCGACATTACCGCAGATCACCACGGCTGGATCAAATTAATGTTAATTTTGTCCTACATAATTCCATCCATCTGTCATGCTCTGTTATATAGTACGAAGATTGAAATTGCGCTTGCAGTAATATTCTCCTAAGAAGTATTCATAAGAATAAGACGGAAAGACCGAACAACTTACCAAGCAAGCAATAAACAAACAGTGCATCAGTGTGTCGAAGGATGAAACAACTTCCAAGTGAAAATTAAAAGAGGCTGAGATGTTGAGATGTTTCTGCAACATTTCCAACTATCTCACAGAGCGCTGAACTTTCGAACAAACATGTTTGAAAAATACAGCAAAATTAAGAAAATTTGCAATATCTTGATGACAAAACCTATAGTTTGTGAGTTTGCGTTGTGACATGCAAGCAAGCGACGCGTCTTCGCTACCCTAGACCTTATCATCTACCCAGCGTGACTCCCAGCGACGACGTTACCTCCCATCATCGCCAGGGTAGCTGGCAGGGGAGGCATCAGGGGAGGCATCAGGCCACCACGTTGTTGTTCCCGCTCGTGTGGTTGTTTTCGCTGCCGTCTTAACTATACTGGTCGACAGTTTATAACATACAGAGCGGCCCAAAAAGTATAAATTTGATAGTTCATATATTAGTGGCACCCGCTGTCAGGCAACTGGCCGGAAGAAAAACCCTAAGATTAATATCATAGTCGCACTATGCATCCGAATAAGATTCGGAAGTCTAAATCTTTTTGTTTAGGAATTATTGTATTGCAAACCTTGAGTGCATTTTTTCAGACACCTCTGTATTTCAGGCCTCCATGCTACGGATCTGGGTTTACGAATACGGGTAACAAATGTGAACTACGGCTAGTTTATCATTCGTAACATTAACGGCATTGGCACCATAAATTCTTAGCAAAGATGGCAAACTTTTTCTTCCCCCTGTAGTTTTCGAAATGTGCGCGGCACAAGCAGGTTTTTCATAACGAGTCAATCAATTTCGGTAGCAAAATGTTCAAGATCTCAAAGCTCACCGACGGAGAAACTCAGAAAAGAGAACAAAACACGAGAAATGATCCAAAAGGCAAATTAGGGAGCGCACGAGAGAGTGCTTTTTGTGAGCCTCGGCCTTGGGCAGGGAGCCAGAGGCGGAGCTGGTGTGCAGGGCCGCTGTAATGATGCAGCGCCTCTGCGTCATCACGTCCCCTTCAATGGCGGCCATTTACTCATCACCCTACGCAGACTTCAGAAATTCAATCTCTGAATGAAGGCCAGGGAAATAAACACTACCCCGTGAAAATAGGAACCAGAAACATGACTATTTAAAAATAAATTATTCAGTCATATTTGTTTTCGACAGTCTCTTCAAACTCGGGGGGAAAAGTCTCGGGAATATTTTTGTGTCACACAAATTAACCTTAGCCTTGACCCAGAGACGTAGCTTGATACACCAGATTTTTTTCGATTTTTTTTCTGCTACAAGAACACGAACAAAGACTGCGTGTGCAGAATCATCAGTATCGAGGTTTTAAACTTAAAAATAATGAAATATTTCTCGTCAGCTAAAATGAACGACTTTGACAAACGTTATCACTCCTCTTCCCCCTTATTGCTAACTTTTAATTAAAGAATAAATCAACGGAGAGTTCTTCTTTCAAGCTTGGCTGTGTGGATTGTACTACGATTTCTGCTTGGAAAGCAGGATGGATTGTACTATGATTTCTGCTTGGAAAGCAGGATGGATTGTATGTACTACGATTTCTGCTTGGAAAGTAGAACGGATTGTACTACGATGGAAAATTTACGCGGCTAGAATTCTTTTCCTATATCAAAATCAAAATGAATACAATCGAACACTACGTGAATGAAAAGTTATTAAGAATACCAGTGGTAGTGAAGATCGCAGCGCTTTAGTAACTCGGACTATCTCGCACCGAAATAGAAGGAAGAATTTAGTGTGGACTTTGGAGAACAGGAAATCTATGCAAAAGGTGCGTTTTCACACAGGATCCCCTACGCATAAAAACAGTGAATGAAAAAAGAAAATAAAGAAATGATAAACGATAATGAGCGAAGAAGGCATGAAAATAAAAAGAAGCGAAGTTGGCAACCAAGATGGAATGAAGGGTTAAAGAGTGCTAGCTTTTATACGTTTTAAGTACCAAATTTTCCTTTGCATCCTCGCATAGCATGTCTATGATAGAAGTTGTGATGTGAGTCCAAGGAAATGTTTTTTATGGAAAAAATAGATGTATAAAAATGTTTTCCTTTACAATAGCTCTCTATTTATTGAAATTAACAGCAAGAGTTTTTTTAATTCTCTCTTCTGTAATACTGATGTTACCATCAGGAATCACCTTCAGGATTATCTGGGTCATATCACGTTACGTTCAGTAACGTCAGGCAGAAAGATCAGTTTAGATACGGGAGATCTTGATCCAACGTTAAACATTTACATGGAACATGTTGAACAACATATATAAAGTTGCAAGGCTCAATAAAACAAGAGAGATGAGGTATGTAGGAATGCAAATGAATGACAACATTTTCATGAGACATGCTGAACCACATATACAAAGCTGCAAGGGTCAACAAAACAAGAAAGATGAGGCATGTAGGAATGCAAATTAATAAGAACAAAATATTACCCCCGAAGCACGAGAATAACCTCATGGCTTGTACGTATGTAGGCGCTGGCACAGATCTCGCTCTCTCTCTCTGTTGCGAGCCGCCCAAGGTAGCTCATAGCGCTTCTGAATGTCAACGATAGCGAACTTAGGGGAGATTTGATGGAATTCCATTCATGATTTTGTCCTACAGCCTATTCATGCAAGTGAGTGTGAGAGAGCTGTGTATGAAAATAGTTTTTACTAATCTATTTATATTAGTCTCAGGTTTTTTGCATGCAGTGTTGCATGCAGTGTTTTTTTATTGAATATGCATGTATGTTTCTTAAGTGAAACATTTAAAACCTGATGGGAGGTCAGCTGGTCGGCGGTTGAATGGACGTTGGGCAGGAGTGAGCATTTGTGGATAACGAGCTGGTGGGGGAGTCATGTTTTGGGTAGGTCTCCAAGGAGATGAGGTAATTGGCCCCTCAAACTACTAAATGGATTTAAGCTGAATTAAAATTCATATTGTAAGGACTTCGAGGACGTCTTTCTTCCATCACTTGATGACCGACCAATTATGAGAAGGAGGTATTTGATATTTCAACAGGATAATGCTCCTACTTACAAATTAAAGAACTAAACCAAATCGTTGTTACACCATGAATTAAAATGGCATAATTTATTGGTTTGGGTTCCAAACAGTCCCTATTGTAATCCCATAGAAAATTTATGGTCCATTGCCAAAAGGAGGATTTATGCAAATAGCAAGCAATACTCAAGTTTAAAATCCCCGTGGTTTGAAAGTGCTTATCGGTTAACTGAGCCCTCTGAGATGCCCCAGTTGTCATCAGCAGTTGACGGACGTCTCATTAGGATTTTGAAGAACTTATGAAACTGTCTGCTCATTGCTTGCAGTAAAAGTTTTACTTGTTTTGTCATTCGATTATACCTTGACCGTACACACTAATTAAGTAGAAAAATGTAATTCCATTAATAACATCCATAATAAAAAAGTTCTGATGTTCTGTTCCTTTGCATTATTAAAGTGAACGTTAATTAGGACATATATGCCTACATAATTAGAAATACTAAATCTTGTGCCACTTGAATGTTCAACTAAAAATAATACAAAAATACCATGACCAGGTGGGACATCCACAATTTTTCCCAAAGATTATTTATACATGTGCGATAAAATATCGTTCAAAAATTAGTCGGCACAATCCAGCCGCACGCCACGTAGAAGACAAAACGGTTGCAGTAAAGTTTGTTAATTCGCATCTAAGCAAGTCAGTTTCTGAAAAGCATTGCTCTGAATGTGAAGTACTTGTTTATGACGTAATTGTAAAATTCCACAAGATACACAAACAAGTATTACGTAACATTCCTCAAATAAATCCAGAAAGAAAGCGTGATCTCAATACGCGAAAGAACCTTGTCTGAACATTACTTCGTCTAGCGAGCGTTTAACATTCGGCTGAGAGGCTTCTTAGCCTCATGAATCTAAAATAAATAATTCTTTTTTTATATTCACTTCGCATCCTAAAGAAAACTTAGGAAAACTTATTCTCAGGAAAATAGTGAAGTCTATTCTTGTTCTCCCAAAATTAACGCTTTAATGTGCCTACATATTAAATAACTAATCTACATTTTATTTTTTTTTCGATTTCCTTTATTCATAAGTTTTTTCATGTTTGGGTAAGTATGAAATTATAATTTTTATTGCGTAAATTTCAAAACAATTTGTGAAGAAATGAAATCTTAAAAAGATTTTCGTTGGTTACAGGAAGGTAGTTACCTCCGTACTCACCATTTCCTTTATTCCAAGTTTATTAACCAAATTGAGTGAAAACTATGTATAAAAATTTAAATATCATGGTACAAAGCTTGTTTTTGATACCCAATTGAAAATACGGCAACCTTAACGACAGAGATTAAACGTCATTGATGGTAAAATGATTAACTTTCTCTAGATATTAGTTTTTACTCAATAAGTATTTTCAAGGCTGTATTTCATGTGACAATCAACCCCCTCAGGACTGTTGAAGTTACAGTTCTGCACTGAACACTGATAAACAAGCGACTAGGTAAGCCAACACTGTTAAAAACCAAGTCACAAAGTAACTTCGCCTAAGAGTTGATGTTTGAAATTCCTTCTGCCCTGCGCAGAGTTCAAAATTTCTTGCCCATTTGCCGTCCCCGCCGCCACAATACGAGTAATTTTCGTAATTTCATGCCCTCATAGTTCTTTTTATTAATAATAGTTTAAATTTGAAACTTTCTAATTGCAATGGTTCTATAAAGTGGAGACACTTATAGCCCAAATATAATCAACGATGACGCACTTGCGCGTGACAGGTAAAAGCGGCGGAAAGCAATCAAACAGGATTAATCACCGGTTGCAGTTGAACGGAAAGAGATGAAACGCCGTTTGACGCACAAGTACGTCACGTAACAGGGAACCTGTCAAAGTGTCTTGCAATAAATTGACGTATGTTTGATCGTCATAACGAATGAATGTCATGCAATTTAACTGCTACTTACTAAAAAGTCAGATTCAAGTGGGAGGCTTGCCAGCGAGCATTGGCACCTCTACGCACCTTGGCGAGGATATCAGTGCATCATAAATTCAACAGATTAGGGTAGCGACGGACCAAGAATACAACAGAATTGCGCACTACCTGGCCGAACCTCTGCCCATTCACGGCAGCTGTTGCAGTGGCTATCCGCCATAATGTGTTCGCCACCTAATCCCGCTATTTACAACGACTGATGCTCGAACATCACCACTGTAAACAAATGAGCTTGCCAAAGAGGAGCCTACCTTTCTAAAACTCTACGGACTTTAAAACAAATGTTTAAATTACTATAAAAAGGCTTCTTTTTCTTGGAGATTGCATCTGGTCAGTATGACCCCATAGGTATAAGTCACGTACGAGGTAGCGGCAGCTTACATAAATCAAGCAAATTTTCATAATCTCAGCTACAAGTTATGGGGTTATGCCTTTCATTTGCTGTATAAGGATTTTCGATAGCGAGAGTGAACATCACAGATGAATGAAAAACTTACAGACAACATCAAACCCAGCTTTTGCTTGCATGCGTTCACACTTTTCAACTGAATACGTCCACAGACAGAATAAGGACGATGAAAATAGGTACGGCACCTCTAACTACAGAGCAAGTCGGTAAAAGCCTACTGCAAAAGGCGTTGCTGATTCGGGGAAGGATAGCGTTGGAAACCGCTCTTTGTAACCTGAGAATAACAAAATTTCCAACGAACAAACTTTTACGTGCTAGTCTTTATTTCTTGATAGAAAGTAACTACTTCTTCTGGAGCTCGTAAGTCCCTCAAAATATTAAACTCTCCGTTTCATAATACCATTCAATGGGGAGCATGCTTTTCAGTGGTGAAGTATACATAATTGTTTTAATGTCGCCGCTGAGCGTTGATATAAATTCTTAAGAAAGATTTTTATGACCGTTCGAGATTTGAACATCTTGAATTTTGAGATTTTGTTTAGTGAATATTGAAATGTTACACTTTTCAAAGTTTTTCAAAGACCTCAGAGGTAGGATCTAATCCGAATTGCCATGAATTTCCTTCATTCTACCATTAATTTTGTAAAGACAAACCATACTGTTGTCCTGCCATTGTTTATAATTTGATGGAAGCGTTGAAGCAATGTTCGTCATTTATACTAGCGATCAATGAAGTACATATTTCAATTGCGTCTTTTTGTGATTCAAAACGTATGTTAATTGCGAATCATCAAAGTTTCAAGTAAAACGTAGAAGTGAGCACGAGAGAATGCAAAATACAATTTTTAATATGCCATTTCTTTTCCTTGAAGAATCAATGTACGTATGTCTGTATTTTGGCAGGAAGAATATATGTTTGTATTTCTTTACTCATTTATTGTAGGCCATGTAACCTACTCAGTCTAATTGCTCCACCGCCCCACAGTTAAACTTGTAAAATAATTGACAAACATTCTTTGGAGGCATCAATTATCAACAGTTAAAGGTGCTCCGGTGAAAAAGTTAGACTGGGTACTCAATAAAAAACACTCTTTAATAAGCTATTTTAGAATCCTGCTCTAGAAAGTTCAATCATTAAAAAATCTGAATTATGTTTTATAGATTCATATTTGTAAATATACAATATAAATATTTAATTTACTTCATTCCAATTCTGCAGCAAATTACTTTTCAGATTTAAGCTTGAAAAGAAACACATGCAAATTTCCCATTCAACGGTATCAACATCATCAGAATTCACGAACAAACTTCTTTAGGGCTGCTAGTGAATGCGGTCAACATGAAAGCTGACGAGGCAGCCTGTGTGGCTGCAACACGCCTGGCAGCTCGACTCAGCCACTCACCAGCTCCGAGCAGCTCGTCATCCTCCACACCCCGGGCTCGCTCCTCCACTTCAGACCCCGAGGTAGCGCTGTAGTAAATCGAGCCTCCGTAAGAACCTCCTTCATCGGCAGAGTAATAAATGGAACCCGCAACAGATGAGCCTTCCACAGACCGACGTTTGTATTCGCCTCCGACAGACGAGCCTTCATCTGCTGTGTGATACGAAGACCGCACGGAATCTCTGTCGTCAGAGTCCGCTTTGCGCTTTTCTCCCTTGACACCTGCAGAAGCCAATGGTTGGACTGGCGCTGCTGCTTGTGAACCGCTCATTTGCTCAACAAATAGCGGTAAATTGGCCACCATTTGTCGGCTTGAACTTGATTTCTCCAGTTTTTCTTTCGAGGTTCTAATATTTTCATCATATCGAGATGCCACAATTGCAGCAGCATCGTCGTCTTGTTCTTTTTTTGAAGATTTTTGTTTCGTGCTCTTGGGAGCTGTGAAGTCAAGTGAGGCGTTTCGATGCAGAGGTTCAATGGGTTCTGCAGCAGGGACCCCTAGAGGGTAGCGCTCCAATGACGCAGCTCTAAGGTTAGCTGTGTCCCGGACGCTGGACGCACGAGACGGAGGCTTGGAGGTCGAAGACGACTTTTCCGAGCTGCTGTCCTCGTAGCCTGCGTACCAGCAGTCGTGCTGGTAGTAGCCCGGCCCTGCAGAGGCGTGCATGTAAACAGATGACCTCTTGGAGGATGGCTCGGATGCCGAGTGGTACCAGGAGCCAGGCGCAGACCCTACACTCCTTTCTGACCACTGCGACCCCGCCTCACTGACAGCATCTGACGTGTCATCACCGGCAACCGTTTCATCACTTCGGATTCCTTTCTTCTTCTTTTTCTTTTTGTGTTCTTTCTTTTCCTGCTTCACCCGTTCCTTTTCTAACTTTGCTAAGGCCTTTTCCTTTTCCTTCTCAAGCTTTAACCTCTGTTTCTCATCAGGAGAGAGATCATGGGTCTGCTTGTTACCCATAGCGATATTCACCCGCACATAGCACAACACATGAAGCTCTTACTACGGCACACCAACAGACACTGATGGGCTCTCATCTGCCGCCAGGGATGTGCCTGAAGTTATACATACTAACTGAACTGCAACTTGGCAACCCGCGCCTGCATTGCTGGCTCTGCCCAGACATGTGTGCTGCATAGCGATATCTTACAGCGCATTGTATCGCCCCGCGATCAGGTGCCCTGCTACCCTCACCGCTAAGCGTAACTAGAGAGAAATCTCTTCCGAATCGGACGTAAGATTAGGTGAAACGTTCTTATTTCCTGCGAATGCTGAGCTGATTACCACAGTGAATGCTGAACTAATTGACGAAATACAATTTGGTGAGAATGTATTTTTTCACGGAACTGGACATCTGATATACTTGAAATTAATTTCATAGGTCACTTCTATTACTGTTATCCAAAATGGCTCATGCCAAAAATCACACAAAAACAAGCAATAGGGCAAAGGGCGTTTGTTGCGTTATTGATTGAAGGAAAAAAACAGATGTCTTATATTAACTTCTGTAGTCGTGTAAATATTTTTTTCTGGTAGTGTGGTCATGCCATAGTATTAGGATATATTTGATTGTTCAAATATTTGTAGAAATAAATTTACCGGATAGTCAGCAAATAGTACAGCCAGTATTTGCTACCATGTAAGCCCACAGGTCACAATCGCCCGTCACGCTTGGTAGTTAGAATATTCCATTTAAAATTCCCCAGGGAAATAGATACAGCCAAGTTCAAGCAGTTGGATCACATGTCTCCTAATAGAGTATATGTTGTTTTTCACAATCTAGTAGTAGTAGTCGTAGTAGTAGTCGTAGTAGTAGTAGTAAGGATAGCAGCGCTTTAGTAACTCAGACGATCTCGCACCGAATGAGAAGGGACCATTTAGTATCGACTTAGGAGAACTAGGAATCTAAGTACGAGGTGTGTTCTCA
Source organism: Orchestia grillus (assembly GCA_014899125.1). Classification (NCBI taxonomy): domain Eukaryota; kingdom Metazoa; phylum Arthropoda; class Malacostraca; order Amphipoda; family Talitridae; genus Orchestia; species Orchestia grillus. Next base: position 18,982 of record VOMN01049602.1, on the reverse strand, counting down.
CACAAGATCTCCAGCGCATAGAAACAGCAAATTGAGAAGGAAGAAGAAGAAAAGATAAAAAATAATCAATGAAGAACAACCATGAAAATGGAAAGATGCAAAGTGGGCACGAAAGATAGAAGTCCCGAAGGCTTAGATAAAGCCGAGGTAACCTAACAATGCCCCCTTAAGGATGCTAGTCCTATTGCATAAGATAGAGAAGCCTATCTAACCAAACCCTACTGCCTATGGCCTGTTCAGTGCCCCCTGAGGGTCACAAGTTAGTAATATCGATAACCAATAAATTTAGGTTAGCCGTGGATAGAAGGTCAAATTTGGCTGGTCTCTGCCTTTTGCATCATCGTCATTCGCAATATGGGCTTCTTATATTCCTATCAATACCGATAAAGTTTCGTATCCTAATCCATCGATAAATCATAGAAAACATACGAAACCTTGTCTCATAAGCAACCAAGCGAGCATTATATGATCATAGCTAATGTTGCATAGAGGAAATGTACCCAAATAATTCCAGATGAAAAATCTGTTCCCGGATAAAAATTTTACCTTGAGTTCAGAGATAATCTCGATCATCACAATATCAAGTAATCGAAATGAATTCTACAGAAATAAAGTGCTTGTGTAGTTTCTACGATTAAAGTTATGCCTACTGCTCACAGATAGTCTTAATGATGATCAAAATCAGCTCATACAAAAATTCTGTGAAATTATGAGTAGCGTGATTTCTCTGACAAAGATTAGACCCCGTGCTCACAAATAAGCTTGATTATCACAAGATCAAATAATACAACAAACTTCTATGGAAAAAAGGGCCATTGGGCTGTGATAAAACTTACACATGCCTTGAGCTCACAGATAGTTTTGATGATCGAAAGATCAAATAACACGCATAAATTTTATGTTAATAAAGCACAGTTTAGCACTGAGGAAACAAGGGTAAGAAAGCACTCACCCACACCGCAGACGACCCGTACAGGACGGGGCAGCACGAGCGCGGTGCTGCTGCCCGCCTCTGCCACGGCCCGCACCCTGAAGGTGTAGAGGGCGCCGCGGTCCAGCCCCTCGACCACCTTGCTTGTTGTCTCAGGCTCCACGTTAACCGTTCTTCTGGAAATGCAGGAGCGGGACAAATTGTACCGAGAGCTGAGTGCTTTATTAACTTACATTAAAAGAATATTCAGCCTATTCGTAGAATGTCAAGGAACTTGCCACAACGCAAAGCTTTGCGGTTATAATAGATGTTTTATTCTTCAATGTGAGGGCTATAAAAAAATATCTCAAAAACTAAGTTGTGGCCTTAAATATGCAGATTTTGTAGAAGTCAATTGTGGGATGTGAAAGTGTAAGAGAGAAAAGCTGCAAAGGGATACTATCCCTAGCCTCACTAAATCGCAGTATTGATGGGAATTTTCCTAAACTTTCATGTATTCCCACTAACTCTCATATATTCACATATATTTTAATACAATATATGATAATACACGTAGAAATAAATAGAATTAAAACCCTGAAATAAACCATTGAAATTAAAATAAACCCCTTGGTAAAATTCCGCGATCGTTCGTCTAACCATTCACGAAGACTGCTTGTTCCTAGTAGCTGTGTGGAGTTAGAACTCTTTTGTGATTGGAATTTTCGTACAACTCGGCTCTTTTTTCCTCTTTAATTTCTGTGCCTCAAAGACATGTCTCATCAAGTTTTGAGACCTTAAAAATCTTGGATCTACGATGTGTATATGATCCTCGGGTGCTATAATCTATTGAAGAACATCTCGCAAGTTAATTTAATCTCTAAGTTAGCCTCAAATGAGCACATTCAATTAGATCCTCACAACAATAACGCTCAATTGTGTCCATACAAGGGTAATGGGTTAAAACACCGGTTGGAAGTTCCATTGACCCTTAGACTCTCGACGCTCTAATGGAAGTGTCTCGCTGTAAGAAAATGAAGAAAAGATGCCCCCTTACCTGACGACATCGATGCCATCAAGCTTCCTGGCCTCCAGAGCGTAGCCGAGCAGGGGCCCTCCCCCGCAGCACTGAGGCGGATGCCAGCTCAGATGCACGTAGGTTTCACCGACAGCCAATATTTCAAATGGACTTTCTGGCTTACCTGGCTCCTCGAGACCATCTGTAGGCAAGACAAATGTGGGTTACAACCCATATTTGTCCGGTAGATACATTTCTGCCCCGTTTCTTTAGAAATATTCATTCGATTAGTCAGTCCATGAACTTACTTTTAGTTTTTTCCTTCTTCTCTGCAAAATAATGAAGTAGTGGTAGAGTTCGTAAGAACAAGATTGTTCTAATCCTCCGGGTTTGTGGTTTTCGCGTTTTATTAGCCACATATAAAACTGCAGTACTGTTGAAGTACCTGCAGATACGGTGAAGTGAAGTAGACTGAAGAACTTGCCATGACAAGGAGGCTGGCACATTTGCCCTGTCAAAGAGGCTGGCACATTGAGCAGCTTGGTCTAAAATTTTTATTAAGTATTCAGAAGCTGAGGTAAATAATTTTTTTATAGGAAACCTCTTTATCGTTTAATACCTCTATAAGTCAGAAAAGTCAGTTGGAGTTAGACAATATATACTCCCAACAATATGCCGTTTCAGATTCCGGATATTTGTATCAAGGCAGAAGTGTCGAATTCTTGTCAAGCGACAGTCAAAAGTGCTATGTGATCTGATGTATTAAACGCCATTTAACTGTTGAAAGAATGCGAATCGGTAAAACTGGGGCTTCTATAACATTAACCTTAGCATCGCGCTTCAGCTGAAACTTTCGCTGAACAACTAATTCACATGAAAGCAGCCTTTTTTGCCACGTTTTGACCCAATTCAAAACTGAATAAAAAATAATATTTATCCCGTATGTTAATAGATTTCCCCAACCACCGACACCGAAATTTCTGGAACTGCCTTATTCTAATTTTCAAGTGCCTTCTACGACTTACTGGTCCTGTTATGTGTTTTTTCGCAATTTCTTTCATTTTTTCTAAAATCTAAGTATTTTGCCGTTCCTCATTGTTTTCTGACTATGCAAGAGTGTAAGGTGGCACACCAGTGTAGCTCGGGCCACAACAGCTTCTAAAGAATCCAGAGAAAAGCTAATGGGCATAATGCGGCAAAAGAAAGCTCGTATGTACAGGCAAATTCAGTGGTAGATGTCGTCATGTCGGTGGAACGCCAATAATTCGCCAGAACGCGTTGCTGTCAGCAGTAGGTGCTGGCACAGCCTCGTCGGTGCATTTCCTGCAACGGCATAACTTTGCCTGCAATTCATTTTCTGTATTCCATTACAATATTTAGCCTAAAATATTTGTTCACCCTTCAACTGCATAACCTTTCCTATAATTTATAATCGTCTTCCAACTGTATGATCTTGATTATAATAAGAATCTGCAATTCCGCTGCATAATCTTCCTTACGATTTTTACTTGCAAGCTGAAATTTCTCATATGTTATGAGGAACTTAACCAATACGCAACTATGCTTACTTGTACGTGTTTATTAGCTTATGAAACTACTCCCAAGCTGTTATGAGCGCTTCTTTTGATATTTCCGCTAAGAATGACAAGAAATGAAAGTAAGCGAATCGAAAAGTTTCACGATTGCTACATTACGATGTCCAATTCTTGTTTTTAGTTTTTTCTGAGACTGAAAATAAGTCATTCTCTCTCTCTATAAACGTGAAGCCGCAGCTGTACCATTGATGTTAACACGTTGACTACGATTCTCCACACATGTAAAATTACATGACAAATATCTCTACTGTGAACTTGAAAATGAAGGATTTTGGCTTCACAAATTTGGTTACTCTATTAATTTTCTTTCTAATCAGAACTAGCTTATTCGATTGTTGAACACAAATTTGAAGAAAACTCGAAAATTTGTATTTATACACGATAGTGCTTTGGTTACATTAGGTTAGGTTAGATGATTGCGTGTACCATATATGACCCACTTTGGAGTCAACGTGTTAAGGTATCCGTATCTGAAACGACGACCATTGTTTGTCGAAATAGTCCATCACTATTTTCATGATATACTTTAAATTATATTCTACCGCGCTGCACGCATGGGGCACCAATCATCTGAAACATAAAGGGATTTCGGCCACATGAACAACAGCGACAATCATTCCTGGATAAATCAGTAGAAGCACCATGCACTGTCTGGGCAACTCGGTACTCGATTTAAAAAACATAATACTGTATTTATGTGCACGGAAAAATTATTTTCAAATGCTCTTGACAGCTGAAATCTAAAGTAAAATAAAATAAAGACTACTTAATTCATGAACAACCCTGAATTTCGCAAAGAGTTAAGTTTTTGCAGCATGCTGCGTATGGCGTTTTCTACTGAAGTAACTTTTAAATTTCATGAAATGATTTCGGTGCCTAGGATAATAACCGTCCTTCAATTGCACAGCGGTTCGCTGCAGAACAGCGTAGATAAAAAAGCTTCATCCTTTAAAGCTTTTACTGAACGCATGAACGCCTGGCTCATGTGCGCTGTCAAAATGATCTTCCTGTGGAGTTCCGCTCAAATGTTCGCTAGAATTTTTTTAGTCAAATCTTTTGATACATACTTGATGATGTATCAAAACATCAAGGTCAAGTATAAGAGTATAAGAGCGAAAGTCTTTCAACTATAAGAGAGAAAGTGCCAAGTATAAGAGCGAAAGTCTTTCAACTTTCGCTCTTATACTTGACAACATATACAAATTTGACAATTGTTCCTGCAAATTGACTGTGTTGTGGCCGGAGAAAGAATAAAGAATATTTGGATCGAGTTACGTCAGAGTTTCGTGCAAAAACTGCAATATTATTTCATAAAATAAATTTAAAATGGTTCTCACCAAGCGATGCGACTCCTGCACTATACATACATGGGCACATGGGTTGGCGCACGGTCTTACGCTAGCTCGGTGCAGCTTCTACATACTACAGACGGGCACCCTCTCCTCAAATCTATGGACCAATGTGCACTGCAGTGGTTAAAGCAATTGGCGAGTTCCATTCTAAATTGATTTTATAACTTATAAAATGCACTTTTTGCCGGTAATTCAGATGGAACTTTATGAAAATGATTATATTCATTAGCGTATTCAGGATAATCCCTTTTTTTCATTTTGGAGAGAAACTCATTCTAAAGTATTTGGCCTACAACAGTGAAATGTAGCTCATTCAGACGTAGAATTGAAGTGCACAAAAATTTTAAGAGCGAATTGGTAAATTTATGAAAATATTGAAAAGTTATTAAATGAAAATTGTAGGAAAACGGGAAAAATAAGAAATAAATTCGTCAATTACTTTCAATATTTTCAAATTTCTTTTGTCAGCTTTTTCTCGTCTCGAAATGCATCTAATGAAACCAACCCCACTGCTATAGAGTGAAAATTAACAAACAAAAATTGATTTGAATTATTAGTAATTATTTACTTGCAGTGGGCATATTACACAGAGCGTTTCATTTATAGCAAAGCCTTCATTTGAGTTTCATAAGATTGAAGTACCTTGTGAGTTGCTATTTTCAAAAGGTTTCAGAGAGGTAGAAAAACTTATGTAGAAAAATAAATTCAAAGCATTCCAATGTCTTAACAGCGTAATATTGCAAAGTCTACGGAGCTTAAGGCCCCCTTTTCAAAAATTTTGCCGAAAGTTATGTTAGAAGAAACGAAACAAACCTGTCCTTACCAACCTAACCCTAAAGAAGCTCTAAAATAACCCTGATGTAACCCTAATTTAACACTAAGGCAACCCTAAGGCAATCCTAAGGTAACCCTAAGGTTACTCTAAGGTAACCCTAAGGTAACCCTTAGGTTACTCTAAGGTAACCCTAAGGTAACCCTTAGGTAACCCTAATGTAACCCCAACGTCACCAGGAAGAAGCGCAAGAGCTGGAGTTAGGTTGTTCTATATGCACTTAGTTTTAATGACATTTTCTTGCAGCAAACCTTTTAAAAATATACATCCGCAATTTGGAAAGAAAAATTCTATCGAATGCGATAAAAATGAAGGCTGTGCGTTGGATAGGACGCTCTGTGCAGTATGCCGACTGGTTATATTTACAAAAAGTAGGCTTTTAATATCTCTTTCTTGTATAGAAACTAAAAAAAGTTCCCGGAGCCAAACCTTCCTTTCAGTGGGTTACCTATACGTGTTAAATTGGAAAGTGATCCGTTCCATACGGAAAAAAAGCAAGAATGTGGACGGTCATCTTCAACCCACCAGGAACCTGAATTCTACCTGGTAAAAATTGAAAGTTTCTCGCGACGCAAAATTTCTCCTACAATGTAATTTTTTTACGTACGGTAACATTTACATAATGGTTAGATATATTTTAGTGTGAAGCTAAGAGAAGGAGAATATTTTTCGTACGTTCAGAAATATGATTGTAATTGGTTATGATTATGATTTTCTGCATATGTATATGCTGTCAAATAATTAGGTGAAAGACAATGCCTTTTAACTCAGACAAAAGATAAATCTTGACCGTACATGAGTAAGGGATATACATTTGTCATACAACAGCTACTCTTGTGATCTGCGAGAAAAACATTTGGGTACACCATTTGATAATTCCAAGTACATGAATGTGAAATATATTGGAAATTATTTTATTAATTTTTTCAAACTAAATTTATCTGCAATTAAGTACTGTTAACTTCAATCAAGTTAGCATGACATTCAGAAGAAAAACCCATCGTATCAATCTTTCAAAAGCCAATGAAGAACCTATCCTTCGACGCAAGCTTTCTTTCGAGTTGTAAGTTCCTTTGCTCCGTAAAACTTTTGAAGTGAAGAATATGATTGCATATCTTCAGTTTGTAGCATAGAACTTGGTAAAAAGAGAACCGAGTTCTTCATCACGGAGTTGTGAAATCCTGCTGTTCACGAACTCTAAAATTGAGATTTCTGGCTCCCTACAGCCAGAGAATTCTTCCTCTTGCGTTTTCGCCACTCACTTCTCTATTGACTGCTTTATCATTGCATGATAAACGCTCCCTGAGGTGCAATAGGCAGTCGGCGCTAACCTAATTTACTGCAGAGATCACTACAAACGTAAAAATTCGTTTTATTAGAATATATTGGTAAAAATACCTTTGAAACGTTTCCCAAGACCCATGAATGCATTTTTTTAATTTGTGTTCTTTCTAAAATTGGGGACGCTGATTGGGCCGCTATAGTCAACGCTGTTAATCTTTCAATCGAGGTGAAAGTGAGTCAACTTTAGCTTTGTCGTCCTTGATTTTTCCTTTTGGTCTTAAACCATTTGACACATGTACCAAAACCACGTACGTTACTCTAGCCTATGATATTTAATCAAAACTTAGAAAATTTCAATGTAATTTTCGGAGTACGTAAAAGGAATGTTAGGCTAAAAAATGAAGTCTTTTAAAATAAAACTCACCTAATTGTACTAGGAAGTCTTTCAAGATAGAGGAGCCTTCAATTCTTGGTCCAATAATCTTAGTGGAATTAGCTTTATTTAAATTGATAACTGTTTTCGACACCTTTTCTGGTCACTAGTTCACTTTTGGTTATCAAGACGGATAAGCTTTAAAAAATTAATTTGAAAAAGCGAAAGCACAAAATATTCTGAGAGTTAATTAGACTAAATAGGAAGACGTAAGGTTCCCTCCTAAACTCCTTCCAGTGTTTCCTCGATGTTGTTTTATGGGTTGACTAAAATCCCACAAGAAATTATGCTATTTACTTGTAGACGACAAAATAATTTCTGAGAAGAATTAAAGCACAACCGCCATTGCAAACCCCCTCTCTCCTGTTCTAAAATTAAGGTATAATCGGACTGTCATCAATTATCCGAGCTTGGCGAGCTGCCTTTGGCTATTTTTATTTCATTGTTTGAAATTCTGAGATTGAGTGCGGTTGCTTAGATTCCCAGAGAAAACCAAACAAAATCTTGCCTTGACGATACCCAAACTAATCACCGATGCTCAAGTGGTGAAATACCAAAACTAAAAATGAAAGACATACTTTCAATGCTTCAAATTCATCTTCAAGAGAGGGAGAGAATTCGATATTTATACTACAAGCGGATAAAATATGCAGCAATGGAGTGAGTCTTCAATTACATATAATTGCAATTTCAAGATTTCCTAAAATTCTCACTGCGTACTTAGTCACGGGTCCAAAAACCACATAAATGCAATATTACGAGTATAAAAATTCTGAAAGTTAATTAGTGTTGACACGCGGTTCCTTCTTGTGGCAAGCTATAAACTTCGTAGAACGTCGAGAGGTGCAGTCGTATAGTGCATTTCATCGTCGAATATTCATGTGCTGCTTCAGCTAAACATTTATTAACGTTTGGAACTCGCAAGCCTCAGATTTTATGCCAACTGTGCCATTGCTGTTGGGCTTTATGAAGATTAAGAACAAAGCGGATAATTATTTTTGCCTGTGTAGTAGTATTTATTTCATAAGAATCGTTTCATACGCACGACTGAGAAGTTGGCCACTTCCCAATGACGGCCAAACGTCTTCGGGCAAACGTTTGCTTAACTGCATAAATTAGCCCACGAAAATGGCATTTTGATACCAACACAATAGACTCTTCAACATTCCTGGGTTACACGGGCTGAGTTTCACTTACACTGGATGGGTATCTTTTCTTAACAGTCATGATCCGATCAGATACAATTGTAGTTGAATATTTTTCACGAGAAGTAAAGTTATCGACGTAGATTAGGACTACAATTTTTTAATGAAAGATTGTTGACTAAACAGCACCACGCATCAATGAAATTCCTTTAGGTTCATCAGAATAATAGTGAGACTAAAAATTATCACTAGCAGACTTGTAGCAAAAATGTTAGGCCAACCGTCACTGAATGCACTACCACACGCTGAAGCTGTCTGCTTCTGAACTTCAGTGACCATCATCATATCAACTAATTACCATGAGTTACTACGTAATTTTACGAGCTCCAATTACATGTACCCAATTAAAAAAGCTAACAGAGATGATTAAAAAGCTATATCAAATTATTAAAAAACTTTAGTCCTAAGGAAATAAATTTCAAGCCCCTCTATTGGGAGCGTAGAAATGATAAGCTCCAACGTAACCACACGGCCACACGGGATCAGCCCTGGCGAGTCTTCAAACTCTCGTTGGAATGGAGTGTTTATAATAAGCCGAGTCGTTTCATCTAAGAATTCGAAGGATTGTCTTGAAAAATCGAAACGACTTTTCATTTCCTGCAGTTCTCACCGTTGAATCTCTATTTTTGTTTTCCCTTTATTTTCATTTACATTTCAGTGAAAAATTTAGGAATTCACGAATACTGTTATGTAGCTTATCCAGCTTTTGATGTGAGCCGCTTACAAACTGACCGCCTACAAGAGAAAAAACTGGCACAAAGTAAAGTAATTTCAACGATCTTAACGCCGTTTTGGTATCTGAAAAACATCCGCCCTTTTACTGAGTTCTTTATTCAATTTCTCAGTTTTTTGGCGTGTCCCCTATTTATAAATTTCTCATCAAAGACCTTAGTTTTCCGAAGAACGTAAGCGCAAAGCTAGAAGAATTTAGATGCAAAAAATATAGATTCTAAAATTATGATTTTTACTCTTTGCTTTTCCCACACGGGCGGGTCACTGTACAATTCATACTCCGTGCTCGTACTTGTACTCCGCACTCGTACTTGTACTCTGCACTCGTTCTTATTGTACTCCGCACTCGTACTTGTTGTACTCCGCACTCGTTCTTGTTGTACTTCGCGTGGTTCTTAAATTTGTGCACATCGTTTCCATATGCTTAGTCTCTTCCTGACGGTAAAGATTGCATCAGGGGAAAAATGACTGGACATATAAGCTTCATTGGGAAAATAATTCAGCCTTGATCATTTGCTTCTTGGAGCAATAATTGGGCGTCTGTGATGCCTTTTGCCAGTGAATCTTAGCTGAGAATCAGAAATTTTTGGTTCCCTTTTGAGCAAATGTTTGTCACTCTATATCGTATGTGTACCGTTTTATAGGAAGGTCGATGTGATAATTTCACTAAATACTTAGAAATAAGGGATGGAGCAATTTACTATTAAAATTACATCGCATCTTACCTTGAAATCCAATGCTCATGAAGTTATAAAGAACTTCAGGAATCCGCGATGGTTAAAAAAATAAGTTTCGCCACAACTTCTTCCACATATCGCACGTAACTAAAGTTCGAAAATGTGATGGAAATTTTCGTCCCAATTTTATCTTTGGTTGCATTTTCTTTTACGTTCTCTTCCAACCTACTTTTTCTCTGTGATATCTGGAGTATTAAATTTAGAAACAGCCTCAGCCTCCAAATATTTTTCTTTCACTCGTTGATTATTTCGCTCGCAATTGTAAATCGACATGAAAAATAGAGAGGTAAAATTTTCACTCGAATATTGCTGCTGCTTTAAGACCTGATTGCTGCTGCTGCTGGATCAAGTCTTAACGCATTTTGGACGTAAAAGTATAAAATTTCTAAAATATTGTTGACATTTCTCTGGAGGTTCAAACAAATTGTAAGCCAATGTAGTTAAAATGAGCGCGAGTATACTTTTCAATATTCTACACGAGTATCATTCGATTCTAATCCCGTGTTTATGGATGTCATTGAAGTCCTCTTGTACAGCCGCGATTTCATGTGCCGCTCTTAAGGTATGATTCGGAAATTTGAATCGCTTTATGCTTCTGAGTTTTCTTAAGCCTTCTGTCATAAACTTGAATTTGAAGCCCTCCTTCTGGGTAAACACAGTTAATCATGTTTTATGTTGAAACTTCACTGTCTCAGAGAGTCTGGAATTCTGACTTTGAAGGTTTGTATTAGACTAGGTGAATTGAAAGAATTTATTGCGGTGACTTCATTGGAGCCATTAGCTATGCTGCCTTAACAATCCTTATGAGTTGCATTTACTCTTAATGAAAACGCGTAAAGACAACGAGTGCAATAAAGACATATTAACGAGTGCGAGTCATCAATGACAGCGACATATTCCAGGTATCATTTATCATTCGAAATTTCGTTCTGATATTCGCCGATGCATATAGAAATTGGAACAATTGTTAAGGTTGTAGAGACAATTCGCCACTGTAAAATTAAGCAATGGGATCGAAGGATGAAAGCATAGGGGCATACGTTTACACTACGACAAAAAACTAAGGGCAACTATCTAGCTGTAGTAAAATAAAGTAAGATGTACACATGTAGGTAGCAGCGAATGCCATGCCTTTCATGCCCAGCTACTTTCAGCCTCCGTTCTCGCTTGCGCAGTAAAGGGTAATGAAGCGTCGACAAAAATGGTCTATTTTTATTAAGTCATTACAACGGGTGAAGAGCTTATCTCACTTGAAGCTTTCAACGGTAACCTCAGATCAGGAACTGCGTTAGAGGCAGTGCTGGCTGTGGTGGCCGGAAAGGACCTTTCACGATGATGGCAGCGAGCTCCTCTATTACTGATATAGGCCTGATGCAGCAAACGAAGGACCTCATATCACCAATAGTATTGCACGCTCCTCCTCAGGAAGGTATTATTGTGAGACTTTTTTATGATCGCTAAGGTTTTCATTGCAGGAAGCTAATTATCACAGTGAACACCACGAAATAAGCGACTTGATGCAACTAAACAGACTTTATCTCACTTATTCAAAGAGATTTTATTGATAAAAACAAAAATACTTTGCTACACTGATAAAGGATACAGAAAATAGGGTACATCTAGAGCGCTATTTGGTCCCACTGACACGGAATACGCTGGGGTGCCGGGGCTCGGAACAAGCCTCGGCAGCCCAGCAAAGAATCACACAGAGGAGCCGGTCGATTGCTCAGGGGATGGTGCTGTCTCCTCAGTTGATCTTTATGATCCCGTCTCAACGAAACCAAAAACGCACGACTTATTTAAAAAAGAAACTATAGCTCAAGGACAAGGAAAAGAACACAAGTATTTCAAGGGAACAAGAAACGCGTAAATATTGGTAACGCAATTGGTTGTAAGTTTTGTTTCAAGTCGTTCGACGGAAGAGCGTTCTCTTGTGTGGGTCAAAGCCAGTCGTGCTCTGGAAAATATTCCCTTCGCTGACACGACAAGCGTCAGGGAGACTTACCCAAATAGTTAACAATAAAAACAACAACAAGAGAAATACCGCTATCATAAATGAAATCTCTGAGTACAAAAAATTTCTAAGGTGAGCTAGCGCTCATTTCTCCCCGCCCTCGTCTTGAGATTCTTCTCGAATTTGCTGAGTTTGATGCCATACTTTAAAGAAGTATTCGTCCCTGTTGAGGAGGCGGCCCCGGGCGTACGAGTAAATGTCAGCATCAACTCCCGCCTCTCGCATCCAGGACAGCGTCTCTGTGGTGCTGTAGGACAGCGACGGCGCCGCGTCCTCCTCCGGCAGCTCTGTGAAGTCTGCGGCGCCACACGCCGTGTTCCCATTATTGTTTGTTAAGTTTCACTTTATGTGCAAGATCATTAGCTCTTCCAAAGCGTACTCTTATTAATGGCTTTTGTTATTCGTTGATCACAGTATAGTTAATTATGGTATAGTTTCAAGAAGTTGATTAGAATTAAATGAGGTAGTGTAAAGTTTCAGAACGAGATAAGCTGAGAAATACCTATTAGAAAAAATGTTAAAACGAATGATATTTTCATCAAGGTCACGAATCGGGTACAATTTTTGGTACTATGCAATTTCTGATAAAATGGAAAATTTATTCTGAAAATGTCTCAGAAGCAGCATACATTAGTTCTATTGAGTGTGTATAAATATAATCATTGATAAGTTTAATATTACACACAGAATATTTTATTATCATAATTTCATCTGCGTGTTCATACAATTCCATTGAAATTATAATAGAACAGGTTCTTTCAGGATAAAGCCACCTAATTTTTTTAGTATATTGTTTTATTTCACGATTTTAATAGTCATTTTCAAGAATATATTTCGATCAAGCTCTAACTCAAGCTCAACTACGATCAAGTTAAACAAAGGACCCGTTAGAAAATGATTATCAATTTTTTCATTAATTGTCGTGTTAATAGGAACGCAAGGGCACATACGCCTGAAGTTATATACTCTTACTTCGGTCAACTCATCAATTATCCATAAAATAATTAAAATCATGTAATCATTAAAGCGGAAACATGAATTAATGATTTCTTTGAACTCGAAGACCGTTTTACAACCGGTACCGGTTCAGTAATCACTAATTTAGCTGCATATCCGGATATCGATATAAATTTCTAAAACTTCACTTAATCGAGCTTCAAATATGAAATTTTCACCGGACATTTTGAAGCACGCATTTCCGCAGGCTTAGAAAATCACGTTCAATACTCGCTAAGATTCCGAACATTTCACGACTCCGAGAGCCCGGCACACTCACCTGCATCAGAAATATTTCATGATGTCAAACTCTTAATCTTCAAAACAGATTTGGTGTAAGATCATAACAACCGGTGGGCACCAAAGCGAAAGTTTCAGAAGGTGCACAACAGACAGGTTCATTTGCTATAGCAGTGGGCGAGGGTAAGAGCTGGGCATGAGGGTCATGGCTTTCTTGCTATGTATGCTTTACGAATTATTTACTTCATACCCGCACACAATTAAATGCATCGAGTATGAAAAATACGAATGTGAAAAATTGGATGAAAACTATTGGAAAACTATTGAAAAATGGAAAAGTTAGTTCGAAAAAACTCCCATGTCACTACCATCAAACGGCGCAGATGGTTCGTTTTTAATCAGTAACGATGGTATAATTTGACATTGAGATTTCGAATGTGATACAATAACAGGTCACTTCCGACGTAGGGAATTCATTTTTACGTACAGGACATTATCAAAATATTGTCGGGAAATGAATCTTAACAAATTACTTTTAGTTTTGCAGGAAAATGATTCCAAAAACGTTCTATAGGTGTACTATTGCAAACTATATTTAAAATTTGCACGTATACTGGCGTCGTTTTTTCGTAGTGACATGAGCGGATCATTTTTAATGGCATGCAATACGTTATAAAAATTCCCAATCGCACGACTGCTCCACGAGGAAGCAATGTTGAGGCAGTTCATGTTCCTCAGTAACGTATCTCTATCATCATAACCAATTGTCTTGTTGTCTATGATTTTTCTATCGAAACTAACTAGAACGAAATCAGATGATCGTTTCATAGTGTAGCACATGTTTTCGAGAGGGAATCTATACGAGAGGCTACGCTAGTGAAGAGGAAAATGATAAATATTTAAACCGTAATTCGCAAGTTGCTTTCGATAGCTTACACAAGATGTGCTCAAAACTGTCATTCGCTGGGTGTGAATACTTTTGTAGCTTTAATTTTATACAGCCCTTGTGGGGCTTGCAGGTATTTTCACTGTACGTATGCTGTAATTCTACTCACTTATACCCAACCATCATAAAATAAGTTTTTGAATACGACAACTGCTTCATATATGAACAGTGGATATGCGATACGTGATCAAAAGTTCTGCCCAAATAACTCAATCTTCGTCTAGTCAAACCATAGAACAGCGTCCCAAAAACTTTCAAGCCTATCTAAAAGCACCTTGGCAAATTTCAGGTTATTTCTGATATGAATTGGTTTGAACAAAGGTGTTTTGCTTGGTATGTGAGAAAAAAATCTTCGTTCCTAAGGACTTCTTGAATTGACATTTGTCCCAGCGGTTTTCAATTAATTTTGAACTTCAGATCGAGTGACTCGAGGGTTTTACTTTACTTTTCGGACTTTAAGATTAGCCGGACGGTTGGTGAGGCCTTGAGTGTAGTATGCTTGCAGTGTACCGATACGACGTGAATCGGCCAATCGTGTCATCAACGGTTGAGATTTGTAATTTTAGCTCAGATTGAATTATTCTACAGCCCGAATTATTTACGTAACTGAACAAAGACGTCTTTAGGGCTTTCTCACAATTTTTTAGTCTTTTCCATACTAGAATTAGAGTGTTGAACGATGACCTCTTTCTCATACAACTCTCAGACAATGAGTGAGTTCTGCTGTTGTATGTTGACGATGTAAAATATCTTTCTAGAAAATGCCAAAGCATTTTGGTTGTGTAAACCACTCTGGGATGTTCGAGGACTATTTCTAATCGCTCTAAAACTAATTTTGTGTGTGTTTTAGATACTCTTTCAGGCGACAATCTATGACTTCATCGGTATTATGTCACTGTTTTACTTTTTGCTTTTTCTTACCCCGATTTAGTATTCAACGTGCAAAATTACGTAAGATTGATAAATTTCGATTGTTCTTGCTGTTGTGTTCAGAAGGCAAATAAATTTTTGCTACGAATCGGATATCTGTTGCACTCACTCTATGTATGTTGCCCTTGTTTCATTTTGAATATTCACCAACTGATTATTCTTTATAAAACGAGCGAATCAACTCCCTCTGAGGAAACAAACCTTATGTGCCTCTTGCAGCAGATCGCACAGGGCTCGGAGTTGAGGTACTAGCCCTACGCGCCCTGGTGTGACTCTAGAGTCATGTATCAACTTCATTACTTCAACGGGCTTAAACTCATCATAAAGCATCTAGTAACGAAGGGAGGTTGGTGTCGCTTTCGCTGTGCTTTAGTTGTAGATAATTTTTTTAAATTGATATGGAAACATGGCCGAGTAAGGAATGTAGTTAAAAATGAATTCAGGACGTGAAGAGTTGAGGCATGTGCTTTCGCCGTCTGAACAACGCAGCATCGGTAAAATTATAACTTGGCTTAACGGTACCCGTTTGTGTTATTTTGTTGAGAAAGGAACAAGAATATCTGAGAGCCGTTTAATGTCCTCAAGAGTATGTACATAGGTTAGAGACTCTACTTGAAAGGTATAAAATATTTCTTTGTTTGAAATACTTTCAATTCAAGCAACTCCTCCGAAAGAGGTGGTGAAAATTTTGTCCAATATGAATACAAAATAATTTCATAGATTTAGTGGTATGTCAAAGAAGAATTAGTAGTACTCGTTATTTGAAGCATTTCGTAATTTTTTAATTTAATGAACAGTCATGTATTGCAGTTACATGACACGAAAAATTCATTGCAAAAATAACTAATGAATAAAAATTATTTCGACCTGAACACGAAAAACATTAATATGTCACTCTGGGGTCTGAGAGCACTCGGTGATGCCGGTTGAATTTTAGGTCAGTTATTCAGCGAATTTATGCATGGGTTTTAAGGGTAAGTGTAAAAAGGATGACGAGATTTAAATTAAGCGAATAAAGGTAGAACTGTTGATGAAATCGATAGATAAGAGACATTAAGTGGTAAGGTATCGCATGGCACACTGAAAATAGGAGTAGAAGGATTATAGTCAACATTAAGGAACATTGTCGAACTTACCGTCTGGCTTGACTATCTTGACAGGCTCTTCCGTCTGCAGCGGGTCGCTGGCGCCAATTTCGTTACGAGCGAACACCCGCACGTTGTACTCGTGCTCCTCCTGTGAGCACCACACAACACGCTCAAGGTAAGTCACTCGAATTGCTATAAGCTTGAACCTCTCAAATCTAGAATTTCGCCATTCGGCAACATCTATAATCCGGCATATCAATGGCAAATATATTCAAGCAATTCAAAAAGAATTCACGCATAATTATGCGATCTGAAACGTTGCTACATGCCGAGGTGCAGTATTGTAGTGTACAAACAATAGGTCGCTTACGCTGGTTTGGTTTTGGCAAGCCATAGATTCGGAAACTGTCAGATTATAAGGATTAAGCCTGTTTCATGACAGAAATAATTCAATTTATTACTTTCATAAGAAAATTTATATTCATAACGCCCGATAATTAGGCTTGTAATCAAGTGAATGTTTTATAGCTGAAGTCACGCTGCAAGTTGTACAGTCACTTTGACGTGTCGTGCCGATAATTTTGCACATTTCTTACAACAAGGTTGTAGTATAATATGATAATTTTTATAAGCACACAATAGTGAATTCCAAATAATAAATTAATAGAATTATCAATGACAAGAATAATTGAGCTACCTGACAAAAAGAATACATGAATCTCCCTGTAACACAGTACATAACGAAATATGCCTGATATGAGAAGTACTTGCTATTGATTTCAATTTTCTTGAAATACCTTGAGAAATTTTGACCTTTTCCCATGTTCAAGTGTACGTTGGGTTTTACACTAGAAAAAACATTTCTTCAAGTTTACCTGTATCCGTGACAATGAGTCATAATGGAAAAAATATTTGCATTTTAGAGATNCTTGTCATGTTTCTACTCCTTAGATTCTTTAGAATGAGCTTGAGCATCAAGTTCCGACCGACACTGAAATGCAACCTTCTATGAAATATAAGATTTAATCTTTCTTTGCCATGTGAAGTACTTCGCCAGGGCATCGACCTCGGCACATTTTGAATAAGAGGCAAGCACGTGCTACGGAGCCTGTGAACACAGCATTCCTGCCAGCGTCTCTCGACACTCCTGCCAGCAACGCCGCTCGTGAGCGCCAACAGACCTGGACCTCCTTGATGTGCAGTCGCGTGAAATTCGCTCCGACCTGGCCCACTTCAATCCACATGGTTCTCTTCACGTCCCTGATGGCGATGATATAGCCCAAAAGCGGCGACCCACCGTCGCTCTCTGGGGCCCCCCACTCGATCATGAGACTCGTGGGGCCCGTGGGGCGGGCCTCAAGGGGTGCCGTGGGTGGAGAAGGAGGCGCTAGAAAACAAAGGATATGATGTTAAGGCCCACACAGAGATTGTTCAAAGGACAATTAAAACTGCGGTTAATAATGCATGAAATGAGTGTCAATTAACAGAGCATTAGTTTTTGACGATGTTTCCACTTTATTGTGTTGTAATTTCAGATATTTTCCAGCGTTTGTTTACGTGTTTACATAATGATGTGAAATTCTGTTTATTTTTTCAAAGTTTAGAGTCTTAAAGCTAATTCATCGAATACAGGGAATGTACATTTTGCATTCTAGTTGAACATGCTCGTCACATATTTTAAAAGATTCAAGGTAATTCTTTAATATCTAGTTTCCCTGAAATTTTAAGGTTTTGGCCATTTTGATAAAAACACAAGTTTCTTTATGATGAGGCCAATGTATTATTTGAGGTTAAACCATTGACTCAAAATTAGAAGAGCGTTACGCCCTTATTTAAAATATTGTGTAGGTACAACGATTCTGTGATATTTGAAATTTGTAACATTTGAAATAGGACTTTCATATCGACAGCAAAACACGCTGTGAAAAACCTAAAACATCAATTTAATTCCAGATTTTTTATTTCTCAACACCAGTATTTCAGATAAAGTCTTGCGAGTTTTCTTACATCACTTCAAAAAAACTCGGATTTTTAAAAGCAACTCACTTGCGTGTGTCTTGAGCAGAACGTATTCTGTGACTGCCGCTTCTTCGGAGAGCCCGACTGGGTTCTCAGCGAAAACTCTGAACTCGTACTCGGATTTTTCTTTGAGGTTCTCGACGCAGTAGAGCGTCACTGACGCGTCCACCGTCTCAACCTTCTCCCAAGCAGCCGAAGACTCGGTCAGCCTCTTCTCGATGACGTATCCTGTTTTCGAATGTGAAGGTAGCTTCAGTTAAGTGTTCAAAATGCTCCTTTTAGGTTCGATTTTCAAAAAGAAGTATTCATCTAGCAACAAATATTCTTCTCAGGCTAGACAATCTTATGGATACTATCAATGAAGAATTAATGCATGTGTGCTAACTAAGCTAAACGAAAGTAAAAACGTACTTTTTCATTTCTCTCTGCTAGTAAAAACAATGAATTAAAACATTTTGAACAAGCCTTGAAAACGTGGCATTTGGATGACATAATATGATGATCGTATGGTGTAACATCTCTTTGTCGCTCTATTTCGGGCAAAAACATAACGATGGAATAGAATAAATTCTAATGAGAACTTATCGATTTCGTCGCCTTTAAATATTCTACTCAATTGTCTAATTCCTAATGGACCAGTAAGCAGAAACT
>VOMN01049599.1:0-11084 GCA_014899125.1 Orchestia grillus | reverse complement strand
TATCGGTAGGGCTTGTCTTTTTATCGGTAGGGCTTGTCTTTTTATCGATAGGGCTTGTCTTTTTATCGATAGGGCTTGTCTTTTTATCGGTAAGGCTTGTCTTTTTATCGGTAGGGCTTGTCTTTTTATCGGTAGGGCTTTCAGTTGCTCATAGTTAATTCTCACTGTGAATATTTATTTCATGAAATTTGGCTTTCATGCTGGACAATGTAGAGAATGACCAGCTTTACTCACTTTGCTGCATTGGAGTCTCTGGCGGTGGTGCTGGTCTGGGGAGGAAACGCCCCTGTGTACTGTAGGGGCAGGCTAGAGAAGTTTTTTTTACTTATATTTATGGGAATTTAAATTGCAGAATATGAACTTCGTGAAGATAGTTGCACTTAAACTGCACTAAACTGGTTTTTCATTAAACAATACACATTGTTTGATATGTATAAATTTCTATTAGAAATTAAATTGAGGGTAAATTTCTTGATGAAATACGGGTATTATTAGAAGAAACAGAAGATCGTTTATTCCAGATGAAGGCACATTTAGCGGACGTTGTTTACTATTTATTCTTTAATTTTAAACTGTAATATTAAGACCTTACTATTGCTTTATTTTTAAGTTAATAGTATGAATTTTAATTTAGTGCCGGTTGCTCAGCATGATGTGATAATAACTGTAAAATTTGAATTATTTTAGTTTAGTGGAAATAACCTTACACCACGGAAAATAGACTGTAAACTGAGGGTCGAAAATTTTATAAATCGTCATGATTGAAACGTCAAAAATCCAAGAAAGAGTCGTAGCGCGTAAGAAGTTCCCAAGTTTCATATACTCGATCTTACAAAAACATGGAGTGAATTGAGGCATCAATTTCACCATTACACTAGCGCTTGACGTTACTTACTTCAAAACGATCACTGTTTCTAACTAATATTATCAAATCTTTTGAATAGATAGCACTGTGAAATTTGGAGAAATTTCGATAACGGAGTGCGCCGCTGAGCAGCACGAGGAGCCCTGAGAGCATGGATGCTTAATAATTATTTGACAATCTAGTTATGTAGGCGATCACGTTGCCTTGCACTTTGGACGAGAAACTATTTGCAGCTTTATGTAGGTATATCTGCTATTAAACTACTTTGAACTCGTTTTAAAAACTAGCAGCATCGGCATTAAGCAGGACAGTTGTATTATCGTTTTTGGTAGCTAAAAGGTGGATAGAAAGTGATGTTGAGATCTGCTCGTACGACTACTCGTACAGCGATGCACGCAGCCGCCCTTCAGGGAATGTGTGAGTGCACTTTGCTCGTCAAAAAAAAAGATTAAATTCGATATGCGTGAAGGTGGCACACCTGTGTGACCCGTGTCGAAGTGGCTGAGAACGGTGTCACTCAGACCTACTCGGGCGCTGCTGAAGCTTTTGTGGACCTGTGGCGTGTTCATCAGAGCCTGAAGCTCACTTTAACCATAAGAATAATTCGATTTCAAACTCCAGTAGGTAGTGGTGAGCTGCTTACGAAAGTTCCTTGAACGGATGTGCGGGCGTTTCTGTTGAAGTCAGTTGACGTTAAAGTCAAGATATGGCTTGAAGTCAACAATAGAAGTCGTGCACAGAATGGTGTGTACTGCCATTGAATCTTAGCTGATGCAGACTCCGGTGCCAGGTATGCTGTGCAGTGTCGTGACGAGATTGCCTGCTCTATAGAAAGCTTTGAACTTACGAAACTCATTCTCTAATGACAGACAAATGTAAGCTCAATGAGCACTGACTTTGAAACTGCTCGGGTGTCGGTTTCTCTGTAGAACTCGTTAGTATGCTACTCATTATCCATGGTGTCGACTGCTTTTATTTAGTACAAGTCTCAATAAACAATGATAGTCTCATTGTTTTGTCACTACATATTAATGAATTGATACGTGGATATACTTCAATTTTGTGTGTTGTTGTAAGTCTATAGTTTTAAGAAATACCTTGCTAAACGTAACTTGTAAAAATTTGAGTGAAATGTGACTGATTTTTTCTCCAGTGCTTGCTCGGGTGTATGTTGTACCTGGTGAGTGAAAAAGGAATATTTAGGGACCTGTCAATGGTAATCTAAGGTTTCCGATACAACCCGTGCAGTGTCCTTTCAATGAGCTTGTCATTAATACTGTGATTAATGTTCCGTGATGCTGTGCAGCTGGACAGGTCGTACGATCAAATCATCGCCCCTCTCGAGAACTTCCGGAAGGAAGCCATCGGCGGTGCCAAGGAGGGGCGCAAGAAGTTTGAGAAGCAAACTGTCAAATTTTATCAGAACCAGGAAAAGTACCTCGGCCTCTCCACGAAGAAAGACGGCCAAATACTGCAGGAGGTCAGTGTCGTTATGGGGTGCACCAGGCTGGTGTGAGCGGTGTTCTCGTGTTGCCTATGGCGCATCATAATAGCTCACTTATGAGCCTTGTTTGAAAGCTTATTGGAGTGAAAATACTGCTCCGCATGGGGAGTGCGTTTGGTGTTTTAAAACGAACTTAAACGAGTCTGGTCTCCGGGTTGACTCGTGGTATTTTCAAACGAATGCCTTTCAGTGATAACGAAACGAAATTCATTGTGGTACTGGTGCCTGCAGCTGCATACATCGAGGGTTTAAGAATTGAAAATAGAAACGACGAACCAACGAGGTAGAAGGCTATGCCTCATGTTTCTTTTTTCACAGGTCTTCTGTTTCTATAGCTAAGTATAAATCATTTGACTTTCTAGCGGTAATGTCACATCAGTCACGACAAAACGTCTAGTCAAGAGCTCGTAGGTCGTTGACGTGGCTTGGCTTACCTCGGCAATGAGAAGATCAGAGGATTGTGAGATTAAGATTAAAAGAAGAGAAGCCTTATGGAGACACGGTCAGCTTCAGCCACTTCGAGGATGAGGGGGGGCGTTTCCAGCGACGATTTTATTCTTCTAGGGACGAAAGGAGCATTCACGTCACTAGAAACGTCCTAATTGAAGTCGAGGTCAAGCGTGATGCGAGGGAGCTGCGTGTGCTGAACCTGCTTGAGGTCTGTAGCGCGCAGTGGCTACGTGTACAGCAGTGGTTCTTGAACTACGGGTCACGAAGGGGAGACAGAAAAAAATTTAAAGTCGTATCAAGTAATGAAGTTGACTCGAATGACGATAAACATCTGAAACTAACGTACAGGATACATACCTGTTCTTCTTTTCAATAACTGTATGTTTGCTTTTGATGTTCTTAGTTATTCTGTTTAACTTCATTACTTAACTTTAATCATACACATTTTCAGTCACTCCTCCATTGGGAACCCCAGCTGTACAGTCATTTGAGTATGTGCGTTTTACAAAACTGCGTCGCAAAGCCCTGCGAGGACTCTGAGTTCCTGTCACCCATCCTCTCTGGACAACATTAACCTTAGAATGGTGGCCCTAAACCTCAGGTGACGTGATGGAGAGACTCGAAGTCTTAAAGTCATAGAATTAAAAAATAGATGACAAACTACGGGGTATGAGAAGTCCGAGGTTATGACTACAGGGCTAGACATAGCCACTACCGTCGAAGAAATGGCCTTCGTTGTCTGAATACCATCCAAGCTGCAGATCCTGAAGCCTGATCTTTTATTGATCAGGGTTGAAGTAGTTCTGAAAACTCTGTAAAAGAAGCTTCCTGACTTCTTTTCGGAATATAGCTTGTTTTACTGATGCCATTTGTGAGTGTGGTTGTGACTGATTTCTCTGTTACCTAAATCTGGCTGCACGTGTGCGTTACATGAGGAAAACTCACTAAGTTACGGAGCTGATTGTCGATGGGGTCTCAAAACTAACACTTCTCATTGAAAAATTTCAACAATCGTCCTCTGCTTGCCCTGTTCTTGGAACGGAGTGTCCAGACCCTCATGCCAACCGTCAGCTATGTTCAGCTGAACGTTTTGGGCCAAGCATGGAAAGGTCGAGTTGGAACCTCCAAATGTGGCTTAGGAGGCCTTAGGCTTACCGGACCACGGAAATTCGGGACTACAGGTGGTCCTCGGTCTAGACAAAATGGCAACTTCAAGTGACACGTACCCCGTAGTTTGACTTCCATTTTCTCCATAGACTAGAGCTTCTTCTCTAGTAGTCTTAAATTCAGGATTACCATTCCATGATTAAACATGCATCCTGAACCACCTTCCTTTTTTCACCATTTCAACAATTTCAGCGTCCGTATTAGGAGTACATCTAGGAGAAAAATTATACCCCATTATAGGTGTTGTCTCATGGCGGAATTCCGGGTTTAAGAAGTATGGTATTCCAAATTTCAACTTTCAAAAGACAGAATTATTTTTTAAATGAGCGAAATATTACTTTAGCAGCAGCGTTCACATTTTACGCGCTAGTGGACATATGCATCCTAGTCTCGTAGGAGCCGATAAGAATTCACGACTCAAGTGTCTTATTTGTGTCGTGCCACGAGTGGAACGCTGGACGCCATATGGTCAAGTAAATTATTAAAATGTAAGAGTAAATGTATGAAGACAGTCGAACCTCATTTCGTACTTCAGGTTGACTGTTAATGTAAGCACTACGCTCGAAGATTCTAGTGTTCCTGTCTGTGGTTGTGAAGGCGCCTCACTTACCAGTAGATGTGTTGTAGGAATTGTGTGTCGACTTGGGCCGGCAATAGGGCTAGGCATCGGGTTGCGATTTCGAGGTCAGCTGAGACTTTTAATTTAAAGCAAGGTTCAACATCCGTGTAGGCCGGCGTCCTATTTTATCGTCGTGTTTGTGGTACTTCTGTTGCCGTTATTTTGGAACGAATGTACGTCCGATATTCGATTTTTGCTCAAACTCCGTTGTCAGAATGACGCTACTTTAACCCTGTACCGTCTGTATGGATTTAAAAAATTACAAACACAAGACTGCAGCTGGTTTCTCCTAAAAAGCTAAATACGGCTCTAACGCTAAAATAATTAGGTCCTGAAATATTATTAAAGAATGCTCACTAAAGTTCTGCACCGCGAACGAGTGAACGCGCGATCATCCTTGTCACAGCTTCCCTGTTGAGCGGCCCCTTCCTCATTCGCGTGCCACGTCTCACTCCAGATGCACACACACTCCAGATGCACACGCACTCCAGATGCACACGCACTCCAGANACTCCAGATGCACACACACTCCAGATGCACACACACTCCAGATGC
Organism: Orchestia grillus; assembly: GCA_014899125.1. Classification (NCBI taxonomy): domain Eukaryota; kingdom Metazoa; phylum Arthropoda; class Malacostraca; order Amphipoda; family Talitridae; genus Orchestia; species Orchestia grillus. Next base: position 5,924 of record VOMN01049599.1, on the reverse strand, counting down.
ACTCACTCCAAGCTGTCCTAGTAAAAATTTTGCATGCTGTTATAGTGTTTCTGCTCTAAGACGCAAACTAACCATTTTGCGATGGTTCAGTTGAACTGATCACTGGTGAGCGTGAGTGTAGCGTACCTCGGTTAGAAGGTAAAAGAAGATTTACGCCCACAGTGTTCGGTTCGTGAGCCCATCTTGTCGTCTTTTGGGCTCTTCTGCGGCGTGGAGCCGCTCGCCGCTACACGGACGGCTCTCGTCGTCCTGTGAGCTTAATATGGATGCGAACATGTCTGACTCTCCTCTTACCTGTAACCAATGAAAACAACTGCAACACTGTCAATCCGACGTATTGTACGTGTGCGTGCATAGCTTCCTGTACCTTATGTTGCGTGCATTGTGTACGCGTATCTTTTGTGTAACGAGTGTTCCATCTTGTTGATGAGTTCCCGTACCTGTTACCTGCTGTGTGTTCTACTCCAACAAGTGAATCATTCACCAGCCTGTTTATTTGTCATGGCTGCGCGATCCTTCCATACGAAATGTATACAATATTCTCGTGGTATTTTCCCTACTCCTCTGTGACAGAAAGCCCCCGGGATTCCCTCATGCATGAGATGAGTCGCCCAGTCTCACCCTAATTCATTGATTTCTTATCTCACTCTCTCTGGTGCAGCGTCCATCCGGAGGACCTGGATCCCTCAGGGGGCGTAGGATAGGCCATAGACAATGGGCTTAGGTTTTGATATCGCATACTATAGGGATTGGTGTCCCCAGTGGAGCACTGTTACGTTACCTCAACTCTAGCTAGGCCTTCGAGACTTTTAGCTTTCGCTCACTTATTTTCTTCCCATTTTCATGCCTTCTTCGCTGGTTGTTCTTTATCTTTCCTTCCTCTTGAAGTTAACTGTGTCTATGCACAAAGAATCCTGTGTCAGAACACACCTGTTAATAGATTCTATGTTTTCGAAAGCCCAAAATAAAGGTCCCTTCTCTACGCTTTTCCGATTTCTGAATGGGAAGCATGGAAAAAACTAATAATTTATTTATGATAACCAGAGTGCGTGGAGCTGTAAGCCTGGGGAGCCACTCCTCAGCCCTAACCCTCTCGCTCCTAACGGCTACCTTCATGTGCAGCTAGCGTTGGTGTGCTCTGTATGAGCCGAGTTACTTAGGTCACCTCACTGCTGTAGGGACCACGGTTGAGATAAGCTTTAGTGCATATTTCCCTAGAGCTACGCAGTTCTTCACCTGCGTTTTGTTCTTGATATGAACCTGAGGATAAGATTTATGGATTTACGATTGTTTTGACAGTATTGCTAAGTCTTCATGACCGAAGGGGAGGTGAGAAAAGGGGAGGAGCGTGAAAGGGTGTGCTACAGTAAGTTGCGCGTGGCACAGCTGCAGGCGGGATGAGGGCAAGTGTGTCAGGAGTGGCACAGCTGCAGGCGGGACTGAGGGCAAGTGGGTCAGGAGTGGCACAGCTGCAGGTGGGACTGGGGGCAAGTGGGTCAGGAGTGGCACAGCTGTAGACTTCTGGATAAGATTTCGAGTGTGAGGAAGATGTGTTACAAAAAGACCTTAGTTTGGAGGGATGGAAATTGAAAGAGAGTGTTGCAAAAGCGTGCTTGAGACTATAGAATTTCTAACTCAATCTATAACTTTTACACAAAGGTCCGAATTGTGATCTTGGTTTTCTCTCCTGAGAATATCTGTGAAGCGTAAGGAACCGCACTGTAACGAGGCAAGGGTAAACCAGCTGTGTAGTCGTAAGCTTGAAATGATCTGCCTGCACTGCATACGAGAGAAGTCGCTCTGAGCCACACTGAGTTTCTTGTACATTAGTCCACTGCTCATGGTGGTGAGAGCGAGTTCCTTATATCCCAGCCCGGAGAATTGTGCCTGGGATTTATAATGAAGACCAAAAAGAATCTGCATTATCTCCTATGATATCGAACGGAATTTTAGGAACTAAGCATCCAAGAAATTCTGAAACATGCCAGTTTTATTTGACATCATTATATCCTCAGGAAATACCTAAACAGAACAGTTTACCGTAATAAGATGACAGATCTACACTAACTCGAGGCACAAATCCAGCGGCTTGGACGGGAACTCGCTAGTGCCGCAGTGAACAGCCTCCGTACATGAGGAATGTCCTCTTCAAAAACTAATGGAAATAAATCTTATTAGCCTGAGGGCTCTGTTCCTTTTCGGTTTTTGAAAATCCTTTGATTATTTCAGAAGTTATTATAGAATCTTTTTCGTCTCGTCATGAAAATCTCCCGTGACGGCTTATCACGGTCAACTCTTTTTCTTGGGTATCCTCTATGGATACAGTGATATCAAATATAACTGGCATGTCATTATATTTCATAGATGCTTGGCTTTTTAATAATCCGTTCGAGCTACAATACAAGTTGATAAAGACTATTTTTGGTCGTCATCAAAAATCACCACGTATTTTCATGATGAACTCTACTTACTGCCCAGTATGGAGTACCAGTTTTATGAATTACCATTCATCACGACGTAGAGACTGGACCCCGTGACATTTAATACTAGCAACTCAGTGGCAAGTCGTACAGCCGGCAGCTGTTTCTTTCAGCACCCAGCAGATGGCACGTGCGTCGCTGCAAATCTTGCTGCTGCAAGTCAGTCGCCGCTCAGCCGTCGAGGGAGGATGTACTGTGCGGCGGTCGCTGGTGAGGGGTGCAAGTCCTCTCGCCTCGTGCTGACCTGAAGTATTGTAATAAGATGAAATAGTGTTCTAGTGCGAGTTTTTGAAAGACTGAGTTACCACCTACGTATCATAACGTCAACGCAATGATCTAATGCTATTATTATTTTAGTCCATGAAGTAAGGATGAACAAATATAAAAATAAAGTGCATTAAGGGTGAGAAATCCTCGTTATAGAGAGGTGTCTGGTTTGCGCTCGTGCAGAAACTTATAGCACGTGGATGCATTGAAATAACTTACGCTGAACCCATCTTGAATAGGTCGATGATTATCCTTAGTAACTCATTCCAAACGGCTAAGTCCTTGACCAATTCCGAAAGTTTGGGAACCATTTGTAGGTAGTCTCTACCGCTGTTTCTGAATGACAAAGTTTATGTATCGTAAGTGTCAATTATACCTCGCACTGAAAAAATCACGTCGTCTAGGTATGGAAAATCGACCCAGTTTTTGAGGGACTTACATACGTTATTTGGATTTTTACATTTATTATTTGGAATAACATTTCTACCATTTGGAATTGGTGAATGACTAGAAGTGCGAGACTCCCTCCTGCTCCGCTGATGTCGATGACCAGTATCGTGGATACGAGTGGAGGCTGTGCGAGTAGGCATCGTCCTGACTGCAGGCCCGTCATGGTGCTGCGTTGGGTCCCAGGGCTGCTCCCTAGCGCTTTCCTGAACCCAGTTGCACAGAAAATGTCGCCCTATCGGTGTCATTGAACAAAATTACGGGAAAATGTTGCACCAGCGGTGTCCTTGAATACCTTGAAAATGTTTGGGTTTTTATGCCTGGGCCACACTGAGGTGCCCCGCTGTCCCTGAACACAATTGTCACCATCGTTGAACAGAGCGGTGGCTTTTTAACTTTTTCTGTCTTTTGGACGTTGCACAAAAATAAATAATTCATAGGGAACCTTGCCAAAAGGTCGATACCAGCTTGGTAAACATCACGCACGACTCGCTCAGTAAGGGACTAATATGGGTCCTGTTTCAGAGAAATGAAGTGGGGAGCGATTGCCATTTCTCTTGTGGGGAATTATCGAATGAAAATATCTTTACATCGGCTTTTCGGCGCCGTCATCTGTAGTCACTCCATCGTGAATTAAAAGTAGGCTGTTAGCTTTTTTTGTGAAGTGTTGCGTTCAGTTTTGGTTTTTGCGAGCTTAGTTGACATGAAAAAGACAGTCGGTAACATGAGCTCTCCTCACTGTTGCGTCTAAGGAAACAAAATCAGCGAGATAATGGGAATCGCGTCGGCGCTGTGACGCCCATTTGTTGATGAGGATTTCAAAATGTCCGTGTTCCATGAGTCACCACATTTACCTGGGTATGAATGCACGTGTTGAAATCTTCCCTGGTCCAAACAGATGATTAAATAGTAATTATCCCAACGTGGTGGTCTTAGATTTGGTAAGCAGATACTTAAATGGTTATTATCCCAACTTGATGATGTGGGATTTCGTAACAAGATGATTAAATGATGATAATTCCAATGTGATATCATATTTGGTAAACAGATAATTAAATAATACCAACGTGAGGATGTTAGCATTATGCTAATTTTCAATGCTCTGGATTAGGAATCATTTTAGAGCTATGGTTAAAGCAATCTTGATTGATATCACTTAAGGAAAACTTGGTGCTCAAGTTATATGTATTCCTAGGTGATCTAAGGGACGCTGTAGAGTCTCCTGTCAAAAGGCCTTTACGGCTGTAGAGAGCACGTAGCAGCTCTGACCTCATCCCTCACGTGCACTCTTTTTATGATAGGTCACGTGCAAAAAGAACGTAGGAGCCTCCGAGCGTACTTCTGTAGAGATACGTTCATGTGCGGAGTGTCTTAATTCTCAACCCTGCGCTTGATTGACAGAGAATGTAGATTGCTTTCTAATTTTCTGACTTCTGTTATTCCGTAGCGGCTCGTTGTGTGGGACAGAAGATTTGGGAATTATTAATGGTTTATTGCGGCGTAGCATGGATACTCAAGAGCCATTACTGGGTCCTGGTGGCGATTTACGACGCTTTCTTATTTAATTCATTTTTCCTGTTTCGTGTCGACCATCTTCAGTACTCGTGGCACTACATGCCAGTGCCTCCAGCTGCTGTTGCTAGAGTTGTAATAATCTGTTGTGGGTTTAGATTCAGAAATAGGAAGACCACAAAGCATGTTTTCTGCTCGCTTTCACCTGTGTGTTGTAAGTTTCTTTTGATTCTTCAATACTAAATGGAATGTATGGTTTAATATACACGTACCTTGCCGTTGGTATACTCTCACACGTTCCTGTTAAGAAACATAATGATTCAGCAAATATTTGCAAAATGGGATTATCCTATATAAGGTAAATGTTTCGTTATTTAATTTCTCCATGTGCAAAATTAGACTACAAAGCACTGGCAGATCAAAGTAAGAAAATTACAACAGTCCGTCGGTACGTTAGACAGCAAGAAATGTGACAAACGCCTGATTTTTAACTCAATTCGTCTTGTGTCTTCATGAACAGCCCAAGCAAAATAATCCGCCAGAACTTTAAATTTGTGGTGTCATAGCTTCCTTAAAACTCGAGTCATTCAGTGTGAAGACTCGTCTGTCCGTATTAATACACGTAATTGTCACAAAACTATTCTTATTTTCTCGTTGTCTTCATAGACTTCCAAAACAGTTCAAGTGTCTCATTTCTCCAACATTGACTTGATAGCTGGAACTCGTAAATTAGTGCAGCGCGACCCTCAATTGGTGCTCTTGCGAGTAGAGACGACTCGCGTGTTGTTCTCGAGTGTCACTGGGAGCTGTGCCCCAGGGTCGCCATGTAACTCGGGATGCCAGCCCCCCCAACACACACCGCGTGCAGCTGTCCCTGAATTGTGTGTTCTACTCACGTCAAGAGTGGCTCTCCGCACCCTCACCATGACACCGTGAGTGTTATAGTGCTGGCTCTCAGTCCGTCTTAAATAGGTTCTTGACTTCCTATTAACAAGAACAAAAATTAAAGTAACGATGCGTCAGAGATTTTTATGTTTTACGTACAAATTCGTTCGCTGTTAGGGACGTCTACGCCTCATTTAAACAAAACTTCATCATGATAAAAAGACATTAAAGACCTGGAGCTCTGGGGGCTGAGGGCAATGGTGCTCAGACCAAGACTTTCTTAGTCTGATGTTTATAAAAATAAGGGACACCCAGGATCCATACTGAAGGTTA
>VOMN01049591.1:0-28304 GCA_014899125.1 Orchestia grillus | reverse complement strand
GTGAGCGCTGGGTGAGTTGGGCCGGGGTGAGCGCTGTGAGCTGGGCCGGGGTGAGCGCTGTGAGCTGGGCCGGGGTGAGCACTTGGTAAGCTGGGCCGCGTCAACGAAAGACGCGAACGAGCAAAGTTTTCCTTAACATGGGGTGATTTTCTGAAAAAAATGTGAACGGTAATGTAAAGGAGAATTCTTTGATTGATTGTGGATTTGAGGGGATTAAATGAGAGTGTAATTTACTAGCAGAACTGCTGAGTCAAGCGGATAAAATCAAAAGAACAATAGTAAAGAAGACTTTACAAGTTGAAAAAATGTTAAATTGTTAGTAATTTCATGTACCTTAGCGAGTAACTTGTTTTTAAGCATGAGCATTAGATCAAAAATGTCATGCTACCAAAGCAATATGATTCAGTGACTCCAGACTTGCATGTGGTCCTCTTCACAACGTTTCACTCTTCATCTTCAGGCCTCTAAGTCGGAGCTTTCACCCTACCCCCAGGGGCTGAAGGGGGAGGACCTGGAGCTGGGTGAGGAGAGGGACTTCATCGGACGTAACTATCCAAATGGTGAGTTCCTAAGATACCTTAGAGATGTTTGTACCTTCACGCCCGGGCCACACTGGGGTGCCGCCGCTTGTGTGCATGGTGTACCTTCGCATATCTGCGAGCTGTTGAATGAGACCGTTTCCCTCCGCCGTTTGATGATAGTGAAGCAAGGGAGGCCCATCAGGGATAGTTTGTAGGAAGTTATCCAGTTTCGTCTTGAAGACGTCCAGGGAACCATCGAATTCTCTTAGATCTTTTAGCAGAGAGTTGAAGAGTCTGGGTCTATTACGGAGAAAGACTTTTAATGTCTAGTCCAAATGCTGCCATCCGCCTTCGCATTGAACGTCGGCACAACACACATCTGGCCGAAACGAATGTGCTGCTTTGTGCGCAACCATATGGTCTCGTTTTTGAAGTCTGAAGTTCTTCACTTTTTTTAGACGATGTTACCACCTGTTCACTTCCGCTTTGTTCACAATTATAAAAATGTTCTATTTTATTTTAATACGTTATAGCTGCTTTTTCTGCTCTGCATGTCAACTTAGAGAAATCCAATTTGTGTCCTTCATTTCACATGTCAACATTGCTGTTTTGCCATCAAGTTTCATTTTTCAGTTTTGCACAATGTACTTTCATGATGTTCAGGATTTATCCAAGTCTGCTTTGGTATGGATTGCATTCTATTACGAAATAAGCATATTTTTATACTGGCAAATACCAGCACAATGTCAATGAAAAAATTCTTTTCGAAATTTGCTATTAAAATATCACACATATTGAATCGACACTGCCAACAATTATCCCTAAATTTGTTTACAAATCTGTTCGAATTTTATCACGTAAAGATGTAAAGCTTTCATAATATTTTCACAAGAACCCTCCTGCAGCGAAACATTAAACAGAATCTTCATTTTACGAGCGCGCTTCTCGTACAGCCCGCGCCTCGCCCAGCGAAGCTTGCGTTCACCTGCCGCGCCCAGTACGAGTTGTGGGACAACAATCCGAGCAACGGAAATTGTTGTCTCGTGTAGCCCGTCCAGTTGTAGGACAACAATCCGAGCAACGAAGATTGTTGTCTCGTGTAACCCGTGAAGTTTAACGGTCGCGCAAAAATGTCACGGGAAAGTTTTCATTAGTTCAAATAAACGCGGTGCTCTGATGTTGCAGACCTTGTGTACGTGACCTGTTCTGATGGGAAAAATAGTAATATTGAGCTTGGTCATACGAATGTATATGTAGGTTGATAGTCAGTGTATATATGTTTGATATTCATTGTTAATGGGTTGGTGCGTTAGTATCCAATGTATGTGGGTCAATATGCAGTGTATGTGGGTCAATATCCACTGTATGCGGGTCAGTATCCAATGTATGCGGGTCAGTATCCAATGTATGAGGGTCAGTATCCAATCTATGCGGGTCAGTATCCAATCTATGCGGGTCAGTATCCAATGTATGCGAGTTACTAGCCTGGGTTGACGTGGTCCATAACCAACGTCCACTCGACTGTCGTTTGTTACCCATTGACAGTAGCCTATCACGGTTGATACCCGAAGCAACTGAGTAAAAATTCTGCATATTTAGGTCATTGAATTTGAATTAAGTTTATGTAAGGTACAATTACGCCCAAAATTCATCAAACCCGCGAATATTTTTGATAAAATTGAACGATTTCATTCAAACTTGACTATTTTTACATAGGTAGTTATAGAATTTGTGAGGGTGTTTCTAAAGCAAACTGAATTAGAAGTATCCAGAAAGAAATTGATCGTATGAAACATGGAACAGAAATAAAAAATTACGTGCATAAAATATAATATATCCCTTCCCATAATTGATTGTGAGCCCATTTTTTCGATAATATTAAGTAACTTCTATACCCTTTTAATTTAATAATGCTGAAGGGAAAGTGTAGATCGTTCTAGACTGTCGTTATCTTCCAACAAAAGTTGTAGCTTAAAAATGAATCATTCCAAATAAACCGTGGCCGAGCTAACATGGTATAATCGAAAAGGCTAAGCCTCGATTTCAGATCGCGAATTATTGTTGTATGCAAGGCTGGGAGAGGCTGCAAAACAATTTATTGTGCTTGCATCGACAGCTCAAACATTGTGAAGAAATACGAAAAGTTCCATGATATAGAAAACCGTAAAGAGCGGGAAGGAAGCAAAAGAGTTCATAATGAATGAGCAAAAAATAATGCGTGAAGTTTTAAATGCGACAAGAACCACGACTATGACAATCCTGGATAATTATCAAAGCGACTGGGACATAAAAGTTTTGAAATTTGTGCATCAGAGAACATTAAAGAAGAAGGGACTTCGTGGTTGCAGGCCAAGAGAAACACCCCCTCCCACAAAGCAGCCATGTCAAAGTTCATTTATCATTTGCCAAAGCTCATTTGGACAGAGATCCAAGTCACTGGTCATTCGTTCTTCAGTCGGACGAGACAAAAATTGAGGTTTTCGGAGACCGCGATGTTTCTTTTGCTTGGCGAAAAAATGTGGAGCTTTCGGACGAAAAATACGAATTTCAAACATAACGGTGGAAATTTAATGTTTTGGGTTTATTCTCAGCGAATAGAACAGGGAAACTTGTGAAGGTAAATGGGATCATGAAACAAGATCACTACATAAAATCCGATCAGTATCCAATGTATGAGGGTCAGTGTCCAACGAATGCGGGTGAGTATCCAATGTATGAGGGTCAGTATCCAATGTATGAGAGTCAGTATCTAACGTATGTGAGTTACTAGCCTGTTTATGATATTCACATACAAACATACAACTTGAGCACTTGATCTTGCACCTGATTGGACCTTTTAACGAGATGATGAGCCAAAGCACACGAACAAATATATTAAGTAATGTTTGGACGATAAAAATGTGAGCATTTCACAGTGACCAAGCCAAAGTTCAGAATTGAATTCAATTGAGAGCTTGGGAAGGCTTTTCAAGAAAAATGTTAACCCAAAGAAACCAAGAGCTTGGAAAAATTGGAAAAATGTGCTGAAGAGGAGAGTGCCGACACTCCTGTGGGTACTTGTTAGAGCCTTGCAGTAAACTTTAAATTACGTCTGGGTAAAATAATAGATAATAAGGGTTTTGTATTGGTGTTGTGAACTGCTGAGGGAGCGATATTAGTGTTGTGCACTGCTGAGGGAGCGATATTGGTGTTGTACACTGCTGAGGGAGCGATATTGGCGTTGTGCACTGCTGAAGAAGAGTATAAATTAGAACCTGCCATTTTTCATATTTCTGTCAAGCGTTTCATAAAATAGCGTTCTTCTTAGAGTCTCTTAACCGAGCTCGCTTTAAAAATGTCCTTACAAATTTGCTATTGCTTTATGACAAATTTGTCAAGTATTGGATGAAGTATTTAAATTTGATTAAAAATACGTGGGGCATGAATTATTTTGGGTGTAACTGTATGTGTTGAGATTCCATACATTAAAATTTCAGCTCATCTCTCACAAAGGTCGTGGCTTCATCGATGAGATTTTATGTATCAAGATATTGAAACTAATATTTGCCTGAGATAATTCACTTTGCCGGAGACATATAAATGGATATAGATATGAACTCGCATACTAATGATAATACGGTTACCACGCAAAGAAATAGTCATTATCGTGCGTAATCTGACCAGATAGTTAGTTTTACCGTGGATGTTCTTAAGAGTTACCAGAAAAAATCTCAACTGAGTGTTGATTTTCTTGAAATATCATCGTTTAAGCATAGAAAATGGTTTATTACAATCTAAAATACCCTGCACGAGCCTGGCATATTCATTTTTCGCACGATATTGTGCCTGTTTTTGTCCAACTCGAACATGTAATTGAACAAAAAACTCGACCTCGGCTACAGGTACGGTCCCCAGCACCCCTTCGTCAGGGAACAACAACACCCACAACGAGTCGAGGAGGGCGCCCCTGGACTACCTCCTGCTGGGGGCCATAATTGACAGGGCGTGCCTGGTGCTCTACATCGTGGTTGTCGTGGGGTTCCTGGTGTCGTGCAAGTCTGTGCTCTTCTGGTGATCGACGGTGCGGTTTTTGCAGATCAGCTCCACTGTGGGATTGCTTGTCACAGAAATATACATCGCCGTTTATGTTACGATAGCTATATTGATGGTGAAATAGCAACTTTGTTAGTCAAAAACGGTCTGTTAAACTACAACAAAATTGTGTGAAAATATCGTTCTTTATGGTGCCGAAACAATCAACGAAATTCATATCCGTACGAAATTGATCTATCGAAAAAAGACTAAAGATACAGTGAAACTACTGTACTCTCAATTGTCACTTATTTTGTTCCCCTCATAAGCTGTGACACACAGACTTACACTTCGGCTGACGAGTGTGCCCCAACTTTTGTATCCATCGCGCTGGAGTATTATTAATGTAATGGAACAACCATTAACCGAAATGCCCTTCGATATGATGAGGCATTTATTTATCGGGCCGTTGAAATGCCTCATCTTATGCATGATTAGTAATGGATATATTCACGTATCTACTCATACGTCTTGGAGCTGTTCGCAACTCTAACAGTTCGATAAATTGCTGGGCTTTATTTGGCTTTGAATGTTTATGCACAAATTTGATGAGCAGAGCTATTATTTAAAGTTCTGTGCATTACATTTACATTCTGCCATCAAATTCCTACTCTGAACATATCACAAATTTCTCTGCATTATGCCACAAATTGGGTTAGTATAGATGATTATCTTCTTCCCGAGAATCAGACGCACAGCCAAAATTCTGACGCACAAGAGCTGTCCAGCGCCCTCCACACGTCTGCATTTTGGAGCTATGAAGTTCACTGAGAAAAATAAATGAGTAAAATTATGTACCCCGACCCATTTTCCGTTGTCCCCTTATGAGTACACTTTAGATGCATCAATTTATGCTCTCAGTGTAAATTTGCACACTTTAACGATGTATTGACACACCGTCATGATTCTACACACCCAGATGCATCCAGGCCCATAATTTTATCAACTTATTTTTCCCAGCGTTGACTGAGTCAGCGGGCTGCTGACGGCCTGCAGCGGCTTGGGAGGTGCCTCAGCTGAATTGGAAGTAAATTCCATGCATGCAGATTGTGCTTGAATTAACGCAAAGAATAGATACACGACATGCAGGATAGTGTATCGGTTGTCGGTAGTAGCATCAGCTCTCTTATTGTCTTCGTCGTGACGCTCCCAAGGCTTTGTATTATGAACCAAAGCGCAACAGAGAGCTTTATTTCGGTTTCTATTGATTGAATGAAAGAAGGTTAGCGCACCTTCCCATGAGAAGTTGTAAAAATAAGACTTTTTTGACGTTAACCTCTTATATCCATTTAGTATTTGTAACTGCATACATCTTTCCCTGACTTGTGAAAACAGCTTGAATGAAAAAAGTTCCTAGCATCATAATGCGAAAATTCTGCGCAACTCTGGGTCTGCTTGGACTGATGAATAAGTGAAACGAGAGTTTTCATTCCTACACGACTACCGCAACAGAAGTTAGTTGGATTGTATTGTTTTATCCCAAGGTCCGTTGTAAGAATTTTCACTCGATCAGTGTACGTGCATTAGTCAGAAATTTTTGTTCGGAGGAGGGACCACCATGGAAGCTAGTGCTCTTCTCTGAACAGCCATCGGTTTAGTACAAATAATGTGTCATAAAATTTTGAGTAAGTCAAGTGCCAGGTATAGAGTTTTATTCTTCTAGCTCGATATAATACCTCAACGTTTTTTTTTAATATTTCAATAAAATACTTTTCAAATATGCTTAAAAATCTGACAATGACGTACGGAATTCAATTCGTTAAGATATTTTCTCTCTCGGATTTTTGAAGAACCGTTACCAACATCTTCCATCAGACGTTAGAGGTCAATATTCCAGCTGCAGCCATGTTACATACATCACTTGAACTAACGACTTAGAATTTTTGTTGTTGTTGTATCTTTCTTTAAATTTGTTTTATTTTCTCGATAGAACGCACTTTGCTTTAGATTTTTTGTTGCTGTGCAATTTCAAATTTTTTACTGCGGGTTTGATCTAAGCTGAACTAGATTCAACCATATTTTTTTGAGTCAGACTTGCGTCATTACCATGGAGTGTTGAAAAATATTATTTTCGCTTAGAAATCATTTCAAAAATACAACTCTAAAGTGGTTAGGGAAATTGCAGCTAATGAATTTCATCTGACTTCAACATTGTTTCATGCTTTGGATAGTCTGTCTTGGTTTGATAGTCTTGGTGTTGTGGATAGTAATATCTGTATAAAACGATATGATTTTAGTTGTTCTCAATCTGTGTGGTACAATCCTGAGTGATGTTATCATGTGAATCACAACCAAAACGCGAGCACTTTCCATGCTCCCAACAATCCACACTCTGCCTCTTTTTAGATTTAAAATTCTTGATTGAAAGCTCACCGAAGGAGCGACCAAAGCCACGACCGTCACTTGTGTTGCCCCGTCGTATGATGTGCCCTCACATCCAGCCTCAGGCTCAGCGGACACCAGCAGCTGATGTAACTCAGTTCCAGTATTTTGTGTTCATCGAGACGCTCGCACCGCTCTCCTACGGCCTTCCTTATTTCCTTGTGTATATATTTTTTTAGGACATTGTACGATACTCTTCCTCACGATTGGTGATTTGTATATTTTGATTATGTCTTCTTTTTTTCCTTAGTCATCCGAGGAGAGCGTTATATCATAAGTCGACTAACGTTTTGTAAGGAATTAATCTTAAGGAGAAAATATTGCCCACAGGGTCTATGGAGTAGCCAAGGCGTCTTTGAAGTAGCCCAGGCATCTCTGGAGTAGCCCAGGCATCTCTGGAGNAAAACAGGTGTCTTTGAAGTAGCCCAGGCATCTCTGGAGTAGCCCAGGCGCCTTCAGGAGTTTGACTGCGTTGATTGTTTAACGTATATTTTTGGACACTAGAGCATGTTGAACGCATGCGAATTTCATGAGAGTATTTTATTATCTTACCAGTGCCAGAGCATCATAAAACTCGGCGGCGCATTTTATCATAAGGCATTTGTCGTTCCTGATTGCAGTTCATTCATGACTTTTTTTAGTAGTTAAATTCATCTCTGATGCCGAAGCAGCAATGCATTTTCGTTACAAAATTATAATCAAACCATTTATATATAAATATTTTAAATTATTCTTGAATAGACATAAAATTAATTCTATTATGACTCGCCTAGCATTCAATTCAAGGACAAAAATTATGAATAGATGAATTTTAATTTCAAGCGTGAAGCTCTGAAGTATTTCATTCGGGTCGTGAGAAGGCAGCCTTCTCTGACAAGCGAGTGATTAGCTTCAGATAATTATTTCCAGAAGCTGGCATTTAATCCCATTTGAGTTCGGAGAATCATCATGCATCTCCTTTTACAAATTGATCATTAACGGACTGTTATGAAGTAACATCTTACGAAGTAACGAGCTGCCTCCGGCTACGGTTGTAACAAATTTGAATAATAACGCATAGGCGACGACGGGGCTTTGTCCTCTACTAATTAGGTATTACTTTGCTTGTTTTGCCTCAAGAAATCATTTCCAAGTTATTTATGGTTTTAATGATCTCGTCCGGCATCGTCGTTCGTACGTTTGGTAGCCCAAGCGTAGGACACGCCATTCACCTCAGGTTGAAATTTTGAGCTGCAGCCTTATAATAATAAGCCATGAAACTGCATTGTTTTCAAATCAATTTGGTTCTACTTATAATGACTACCATCGTACTGGTTACTTCTTGATAGCCTGATAAGTTAGTCAAATAAACACTGCTTCAAGTTTCCGAGTGGCTTATTTCCCTTACAACGACTCCATTTTTGAAATGTGGAACTATGCTTAAATTGCATATGTATGTACAAATCTTAAAATTCAACAACACACGTAGTTTAAGTTAGAATTCAGAACAAAAATATATCAAACCGAATTAGACATGAAATAAAAATAAGAGAAGTTAGGAAGTTCTGTTCAATCAGATAATCAAAGGATATTATGAGCTTTTGAAGTCCTAAAGCAGATGATCGAGCACCACAGTGAATCAAATTTCCTGTGCCCATTAAATAAAGCTTTTAATTTTTCAATAAATGAAGTCTTCAAATGCTCATAAAGTAAAGCCTTGGAATGCTCAGTAAATGAAACCTTCAAGTTCTCAACAAATTAAACTTTCGAATGTTTATTGAATGAAACCTACGAATTCTCATCAAATGAAGATGTCAAACATCCATTCTTTGAAGTGATCTTTATTTCGTAAATAAAGCTTTGGAAGGCAGTGAAACTTTTAAGTATCCAGTATAAAGGAAGATTATCTGCTGTGTTTAATGTCACAGGAGTATACTTTAAGCCCTCATAACGCCAATATGCAGCGAATAAGAGAACACAACACTAAAATAGGGGCAGTCCGGAGCTGCTGCCGTCTGTCTACCGCCGCGGCTCCAGGGAACATTTTCCCGGCAGGCGTAAAAATATTTTAGAAAACACTTTCACGAGAGATATGGAAATATTCCACGGAACATTTTCACCACGGTAGACGTGGAAATGCTCCAAAGCAGCGCTCTGCACCAGCTACTGTCTCGAGAAGCTGGACCATCCTGAGTTGCTGGGTCAGGAAACCTGACAAGGCACATGGTAGTTCTAGGCCTTATCATGAAAACAACACGAGGGATTTGAAATAAATTTAATACAGATTTCCATTGTATCATTTCAAAAGTCAATTATTAAACACATGAAAATTTCTCTAAATTGAAAAAGCTCAATTAAAAATAATAAATCGATAGTTATGACCACCTGTTGACGCTTTCGCATCAACAGTGTAGTTACTGCCAACATACAAACTTGGAATGAATTCCTCATTCTCAACTCAGAAGTTGAGGGTATGGCCATGGTGCCATGCAGGCACGACCTCCACTTCGAGCGGGCGCTCGAGGATGCACTTCTTCAAAGTCGAGGTCCGGACTCTACCCGACTGTAATCGAGTTAAGCCTGAAATTCAATAACCTCACGATTTGATTACGCTGGGGGCTTAAAAAACACCGTAGCACACGTCTGACTGCATCTTAGGGCCGAGCGTAGGGAATGGGATCGTGTCTGGTCGTGTGTACACGTGCTGTTCATTGTCAAACATATTTACTTACGTATTTGATTAGGAAACATTCGTTTCGTAAGATATCGTGTCCGAAGAACTAGTATTTTATTGAAATTTGAGGGAGTAGACATAAGTGTAATTCATTCTAACTATGAACTTTTTTACTTCCTTCATTCTTGGAGTAGACCTTTGTGACAATGGTCTTTATCTAGTTTCATTGTATGAAAATAAGTCGTTTCAATCTATTGCAGGAGTACCTGCTCACGAGTTAATTTTTTTCCTGCGGGAGACATTAGACAGCAAGTTACCCTTGCAATTCATTTCAACGTGAGAAAATTACTTGATAGGTCCCAGGAGACAGCGACGATGAATTCTAAGTGTGTGTCGTCTGCAATACAGAGAGACGGCAGCTCTTGTGAGACTGAACTCAAGGAGTGCATGAAAATTTTTTTTTTAAAAATGGCTGACGATTTACAGCGCAAATCCAATTAGTTTACTAATTCACATTTCTTTCTTCTCTTTCAAAAAAGATATTTTGAATCTTATATCCTTTTTTGGATAAAAGACATTTTGTAAGGCTAACCAATAATTTATTTTAGTAAAATTTATATATTTTGGAACTTGCGCAGCATAATCCAAAAAGCTGCATCCCGCACGTACGCTGGACCTGGACACGCCAAAAACGTCGGGTGTAGTAATGACGAATTTCCAAAGCTGGTACGTTAAATATAATATTTCACAAGCTTTGTAAATCAGTAGTTATTATCAGCCCTAAAGTATTTTATTTTGCCTACCATGGAAATAAGCAAAATGAGACAAATTCAATAAGAAATATTGAAAATATTCCTAACAAATGTGACAAGCATATTTTGTAGAAGTAAAACAATTATAAATAACCACGAAATATTCTTCACAACGAGACTGGGCTGTAGGCGCTTACTCGTGAAAATAAATTGGTCTTTATGAGAAGTGTAAGCACCTTTTCCACTCTGTGCATCATCATTTAACTTGTTCACAAGATTTAGAGGGTAAGAATCGAGTGAATTCACTGGTTTCTTTGAAGGAGCAATAAGGGTTTTGATATTGTCGCTCAATAAGGTTGATGAATTGACGAGTCTCCTGTGAAGAAGACTATCGTAACTTTCTTGTGCGGACGAGTTGTAAGGGACCCATACAGGGTGGCCCACAAAAAAGTACATCGGAGTTCGAATTGATATGACTGCAGAACTATTATAGCTAATTCAATTCTGTAACAAACATGTTATTCAACTTTTCGAACCCGTTATTCGAACAGGTATTTAGGCTACCAGTTATATTTAGGTATTTAGGCTACCATATCAATTCGAACTCCGATGTAATTTTTTGTGGGACACCCCGTATTGGTCGAAGAGGTCTGTCGATATGGGATACGGTGACGGTGTCTCCTTCCGTCGCGGAGACGAATTCCTCCTGTCTCGCGGGAGAACTGCTCCGAACTTATGCTCTGCCTCCAGAAGAGCTCTCCTCCTTGCCAAGATCTCGCGAAAAGACGGCTGATGTACGAACAGCTTCCGCGGGCTCCTGTGGAATGATGGTAAAACATTATTCTTGAGTCCAATTCGAGTTGCAGACAGAGCAGGTGGCTCAGCAGGCTTCTGCTCAGGAGCGTTGTTTCGGAGACTCCAGTCGCTACGGTGAGAAGCAGTCGGGAGCTTCAGCTGTTCATCGAGAGCCTCAGAGCGCAGGGGGTGGGAGAGATTTACGAGCAAAGCCTTGAAGAGAATTATCGTCGTAAGGTATATGAGGATTCAAAAAAATGTTATTATCAGTATTACGATAAGAACCTTCCGAATTTTGAAGATTTCGGTTACTGTTCTGCAGAGTAGCAAGTCCATTTAGCTCAAATGAGTGATCGTGAAACACAGATGAAGACTTTTTTTTGTGTTTAATGCGTGATACAGCAGGTTTTTTTAAGTAATCACTTTCATTTTCAGTCCTAAGTTGTAGAGTAGGAAATTGAGAGACAGCAGACATTTTTTCCCCTTCATCCGTGGCTGTGTTTGCATAGGATGCAATCCATCAGAGGCCGTCCATCTCATGCGTTCTATCGAGTGACGAATGCGGAGATCGACCGGCTCTATACATCACAGCACGACCTCCGTTCTGCACTCGCAAAAAATCAGAAGTTACTGAACCTGTACCAGGATGATGCAGAGGTGATTTCATTGATTCTCCAAACGAAGCACAGGTCGGAAGCTTTGGTTCTGCAAAGGATGATTTGTAAAATGACTCGCTCTGAATATCTTCCTTATCACCTAAGTCTTTCCTGTCGCTGATGAGAGGCAGCTGAGGAAGGTTCGCGTCTTGACCTTCAGGAGAATAACTGAATTGCGAGTGCTTGAACAAATGGTGGCGCTCGCTGGGACGCCGGTTGTAAATGTGGTAGTGAATGTAGTGTTGCTTTAGCGGTTTCCTTTGAAGCCCGTATCCTTGGTGTACAAAGTTTGAGTGATGAGCCGGTGGAGGATGGTGAAGCGAAATTGCAGGATACACGGGAATAAATTCTTTCCTAACAGTCAATTTGGAGCTTTTCTTTTACAGCATCGTCATCTTTGTTGAAATCAATGAATAACTTCACTATTCTCTTCAGAAATGTAGAACGTTTCTGTCTTTTCTTTTGTAAATCCGTAGCTTGACTTCGGATGAATGAGTCCTTGAAATTTTGCCCATTCGCTTCTAAAGAGTTTGCTAGATCCATATTGTTCTGAAATAACTTTCCAACAAACTTGGAAGTCTGAATGCTCGTAGGCAGTAAAAATGGCAATTTTCTTGCTTTGTGCAAAGGGTTAGGGAGGAAATTCTCTCCGATGTTGGGTTTTATACTTTCCGTATGAGGTGTTCCGATCGATGTGTTCGCTGATAAACCGCCAAGTTTCTTTTGAATTTCTGATGGAAATACTAAAACATCTTTTCCTTTGTCAACCGAGGCTATTAATACTGAAGCGGTTCTAAATGTCAGTTTCGAAATGCAGCATCGATTTTTCCTCGCCATTTTAAAAACTGCGTAGCCACCTCCGCCAAAAGCCCACTTACATCCAAAACCGTCGTGAGCAAAGATTGCTTTGAAGATTTTTTTTTTAGGGTCCTGATTTATTTCTTTCGTAAATTTGACAGTCGAGTTACATTTCCACACACTCGGAAACGAGTTTGAGTGCGCCATAGTTCTCTGCCTCTTATAACCGTTGTTGATCATATTGGAATGGCCTGAATCTTGTAATTACCATTTGCTTTTTAATAATTCCCTGGCAACCTCCTGATATTCCTCTAATTTGTACTCTTCAGAAATATTCCTCCCTACATTCGCTTGACGCTTTCTCATGGAAATGAGCTTTCTGATCAGTTCTAAGCTCGAAATTTAACTGTTCCATGGAATCATCGATTAGGTTGACGATAATTCGCATGAAGAGCAGAGCCCGTCCCGCAAAGTGCTTTGCTTGCATCTCAGGAGGGCGGCTATCTTCGCCGTCCAAACTCTCACCTTTACCGTGAAATAGTTTTTGTTAACCCAATCTGTAGACTGAAAAGCAAGTTGTAAGAAAGTTTACCTGACATTAATAATTACAGCAATATTAAGGATTTGAGTATCAATGGCAAAAAGTTTGAATATAATAAAGCTTAGCTGCAATAAGTGTTGAAAGTCACAATTAAATGCGTTGACATGTGCTGTCTCTTTAACTCTAACTTGTAAATAAACTTCAAGCTTAGGTCACTGCAAGACCATTTTCGTTGAAATTTTGGGTAGTTCATGGATGACAATGCGTTATTTTCAATATAATTTCAAAAAACATCAATTTAAAAACCTCATACCTAAATTCCTAATTAAAATAAGCTCATGGTCACCCAAGTTTCCATCAATGATACCTTTAATTCATCATACGTTTAAAGTTACTCATGCTCGATAGGCTAGGGCAGTAGACGCTCGCACCTGAAGACTTCACTCAAACGGACTTCGTAACCTCAGGGGCACGTGAATGTATCGAACTTGGTTGATCTCAGAGTGTAATTCCAAAAATAACTCCTAAGTCTTTCTCTTGGACAGGTAAGGGCTTCAATTTTTTAAAACATTGTGCGATGTTGCCTTTAGGTCGAACATAATGAAATCACTTCTCTTCCGTTTTAATCCGTTCCGATCGTCTCTCATCACAACGCGATACAGTTGGGGTGCTCACCTAATAATCTTTACAGACTTCTCGTCGCTCTGAACCGCAGATAACAAGTGGCAGGTAGATTACATTGCCGTCGCTCCTTATACATTGAGGCAGAAGATCACATAGAAGAGAAGGGGGTGGAACATACATGAATAACAATGCTGGGTGTTAGTTCCGTGCATCCTCTGTTGATTGAAAAGCTGCCTTTCATTACAGCGTCGGCCTTTATATTTTCCCGTGGATGTAATTAAATTGAACCTTGTGAAATCGCCTTAATCTCTGGGAGCTTTTCCATGGAATAAATAATATCCTGCGCTATCTTTAAGATTGGTGTAGATGCGAGAACGCTGGAGGGAGCTTTGAATAGGTGCTTTAACGCGTGCCCCATTGTACTGGATATTCATTTCCTCAGTTTCACAAGCACAATTTACTCTGAGTCACGGCAGCGTGCCAACTTCGTACCATTATCGACCTTCATAATGCATCGTCCGGAAGGATAACGGCGACCTCACCTCACACTACAGAATTGTAACATTCCTTGTACTCTCCTTACACTGATGAGAAAAAGAAAGTTAAATCGGTATTGTCTCTTGAATAGAAGTTCTCGCAGGCCTCATAATAATTTCTTCACAGTACTCGGCCACGTATTTGAAATATTTTTTTGAAATTACGTACTGAGGACCTCTCTCTATTTGAAGTTACACGATTTTTCCTTTCTCATAAATATGAGTTTTCACAAAATACGAAGCTCATATTGTCTGACTGTCAACATCCTCGACGCTGTAATGACGCTCCTCTCTTCATGAGGATAAAATAAGTTCTTATCTGCGCTGCCTGCCGTGCGCGTCTACATGCGGTGAATGAAATTAAAGCTTTTGGAATTCTGGACACAGTTTCGCCAAAGGTGACGCGAAAGACACTTCTCTTAAGGTGGAGAACCAGCCATCCATGACCTGAGTTTGAATTGTAGAAGTCTTCCATTTAATTTGACCATCACGAATTGAGAAAAATATGCGGTGCATTTCAGACTACCCCTTGCGTTTACTTGGATACGATTGGAAGTATTTTTTACGTTTTCATTTATGTGGTGCAAAACCATGTGCAAAGGGGCTTCGGAAGGACGCGCGAGCAAAACATGCATCGTTCTCCATAATTACATCATCATAAATTTAATGGCATATAATGTGAACAGTATCGCACCTCTGAATGTATTCTGGTAGCGTGCAATTTCATTGCCCGTGTGTCGCTATTCTTCCAATTAGGGTCATATTTTTGCACTCAGCGTAGTAGGAAAGCTAATATTCAGGCTAAAAGTTCTACCCTAACGTGACACGAGTCTCTGTATGGTAACACTGCGCCGAGATCTAAATTAAATTTGCGACTATTGCATTCCGCCATTCAGGTGCAGGCCGGGTGAATTTAGACTGTGGTGGGTAGAGCAACAGGGTGATGGATGAATCACATGTACAACATAAATAAAAAGTCCGAGTGGAGCAAGGCCACGGGGCACTCGTATCACTGTGAAAGCAATCATAACGGCTCATTTATTTGTGAAAAGGATTTTAGGTTTTATTATTAACAGTGTACACACGTTTTTCAGAAGCTTTTTATATGTTTAACAGCATTCAAAGACTAGGTTCACAATACTTACTTCCTGCAAAATTAAAAGAAAAATAAGCCAATATCTCCAGCATAAAAATATCTAGCATAGAACGTCGTATTAAGTGGCCATATTTAGGAGCTTTTCAACACTGGAATGGTAACCCTAAATCTAAGGTTACGTGAAGTAGGAACTTTTTGCCTTAAATCCTTAGGGAAAAAATGCAGGGCAAGCTACGAGGTATGTGAATCACGAGTTTACCATTTCACGGTTATGCAATGAAGCTTGTTGAATGTTACATTAGTAATTTTTGACTGATATGGCGAACTTCAATACAACAATCCGGTATCGAACAATAGGTGTGAATAATTACGAAATACATACTTTCATAAATCTACTCATAGTCATACTTTCATACCCCGTTAATAATTTTTCCAGTCATTTATGAACACGCACATTAAGTGTTTATGTCTATTCACAAGTCACCGCAATATCATACCTTAATGAAGTACCAAAGCTTAGCGACATTACACCTGCTGTTCACCTGCACATATTGGATAGACTCGGCTTGAGCAAGGGGGAGAAATCGTGGGACAACAAAAAATCTTAACTGAGAAAGTGCCCGCGAGGAATGAGTATTTGAAGTGTATTTTCTGCTGCAAAATCATGAAATTTCAGCTTAATACGTTTGTGATTTAGTCCAGAGTTATGCTCGTTACTTATTTTTACTTTAAAGCCCTTTTGATGCGTTGAACCTACCACGAAAAGCTCCGCTTAGCTAAAAAAGTAATTAATTTGATAATTAAATATTCTCATATATATCTTAGACCATCCGTACAATGAACAGGGAGTCAGAGCAAGTGAAATTTTGGTAAGAATTACAGAAGATTTGCGGTATGTGTATCGCTGTAGTCACATGTATGTGTTGTAAGTCATGGCTCAGGACAATGGGCTACAATGAACCCACAACCAACATTTGCGCTTCGTTCTATGGCAAGCGTATTAATCGCACATCGTTGCTTCTCCCAGCGCTACGGGTTGTCCAGCGAAATATAGCCGTCAATTTTAGCACACTATCGTTTCCTCCATTTCGACTTCCGTAGTCATTCCACGTACATCACAGTTTCGTTTCGCTACAGAAGAAACAACAAAGCCTCTATTACAAAGCGTAGTCGGAACCGCCTGGCTCTACATTTTAGTTCCTTCTTCACGACGTTGGGTTCTAGTATTCAAGTTAATCAAGTCTTGCTTCCTTGAATTTCCAAGGTAAAGTTTACATTTCCTTTAAACATTTTATACATGAGTAGCAGCTGTTGGTCCTGACGCCCGTTTATAGCGGGTGTTGAACCCCTATAGCACGCTCAATGGGCGATAACTCGAGAACGGATGCCTTGATCAGGTTAATTATAGCACCTGGTCAAGGTGAAGACTTTAAAGAGCATCCTGCAATATTGTTGTAGTAACCTGCCTACCAAAAGTTAACTGACTGGGCTCCGGAGATGAGCTTGCTTCGGTTCTTGTTTACTGAAACGGAGCAAATGGAGGAAATATTGGAAAACCCGCATTAATAAAAAATTAGGAATAGAGAAGCTGCGAACAACTATCAACATCAGAAGCCAAGCAAATATTTTTTCTAGCCATTCACATGGAAATTCAGTAGAAGACACTTTTTCAGAAGAGATTAAACGTGCAACTGTACAACTGCTGTGCAAGCACTTCTCGATCAGCGTTCTCGAAGCCAGTTGCGGCTGTGAGCTAATGATATAGGCTCAGGAGAGACCGGACCACTGAAAATCCTAAATAAATATTCGATTTTTAAAGTAATAATTAATAACCGTATCCCATTTTAGAGAGAAAATTTGGGAGATTTTTTTCGTATGACTGTATCCATGATACGTATTGCGTAGGATGGGAATCATCGTAACGTTATTTTTTATTATTATTGTTACTTTCAAATGTTGTTTTTAAAAAAAATTCTTATTTTTCTTTCCAATGGTATGTAGTTTTTAATTATTACCTTTAAAATAGAATATTTATTCTGCATTTTCAGGAGTTCGGTCTTTTCTGAACACCCTGTACATATTATGTACAACAACGCGTGGAGACTGCAGACTCGGAGGCGGTCTGCAGTCGCGGAGGCAGTCTTGGGTGGGCACGGAGAGCGCTGCGTGCTCATCGTACGTCCTGGGAGAGGACCGTTGTCGGGCAGGTACGACATGGGAATGGCTTGACAGGGCCTGGTGTGCATGGAGACCGAGGAGGGTGGGCCTGGATGGGGATGTGGGACCGAGACGTGGGACCCGGACGTGGGATCGTGTGGGTGAAGATGGGTGAGAAGAGCAGGGTGGGCAGGAAGAGACTAGGTAAGAGAAGAAATTGTGGGTGGGCCCGAGTGGGCGAGGAGGGTGTGGGTGGGCTCGAGTGGGCCATTGAGGAATGGGAACCTTTAAATGGCCATGGCACGCGGTGGAGACGCGGCTCAATGTCTCCGCGAAAGAGATGCTCGCTGTACGGTCAAAATAACCGAAAAAAGGACAAATATTAAGGAAATAAGGATCGACTTCATAGATCAGCTCCCATGCCTGTCATGGTCCGACACTATTCTTTTGAGTACACCTGCATAGATGAGCATAAGCTACACTGCTCTACTTGCAGAGTACAGCACATAATATAATGTAGCATATAGCGCAACGTATCGTAGTACATATGAGGTAAATCTTTTTTGCGTGGCGGGTTCACTAGGAATGAGATAGCAAAGAAAACATACATATCTTACACATATCATTATGCAAATTATTATTCGTAGTACATATTATTATATATTGCACACTCACAAATTCGGTACCATGTTGTTCTGAATTGACTTTATTCCGACGATTTGAATTATGTCTGCCAAAGTTCGTTAATGCCTCTCAAGCGTTGATTTCATCGCATAGTTTCCTCGACGAATTATATTTTTTGGCGGAGAGTGTGAGAGTGACAATTTCTACGTATTTTAATGCCTCAAAATAATTCAGCGTTATTTTAAATTTTTCTTATATGCATGTACGAGTAC
The DNA here is from genome assembly GCA_014899125.1 of Orchestia grillus. NCBI lineage: Eukaryota > Metazoa > Arthropoda > Malacostraca > Amphipoda > Talitridae > Orchestia > Orchestia grillus. Next base: position 9,826 of record VOMN01049591.1, on the reverse strand, counting down.
ATATGTAAGTTCCCACGTCACTACTAGTATCGTAAGCGGATTGCGCAACACAAATTCATCAATGAATTTTTAAGAAATATTTGGAGGACGAGCTGAGAGCTCATTGGCAATTTATTAACTTGTCCTTCAACTCAGTACTCTAACGCATGCGAATTCAACTCAGGAAATTCGGACACGATTTTAGAAAGCTCCGGTTAGCAAACTAATCTTTTTATAACACGGTTATTCCCATGCATTGCAGAACTTTTCACGGTTACAACTACACGGTTATCGCTCACGCGGTACTTACTCCTACACGGTTACCGCCATGTATTGCAGAACTTTTCATTAAATTGAAATAAAGATTACATGCACAAGCTTCAGTATACACTCATTTAATGATAATCAGCATGATATTGGAACAGTCCAAAGCATACATGCTCTCATTTACCTCAACACTTCCACTTGGTTACAGCTTTTTCCGTAACAGTGCGACTTTTTCCATAAGGGCTGCAAGACGTTACAGTCGTCTGACCGTAATTACCCCTTCTCTGAGTGGTGCGACTCTCAAGCCATACATTACTCTAACATCACTTTAAAAGGGGTTTAAATTTCTCTTTCGTCATCTGGTAACGAAGGAGATGAGCAAAGTTCCTGTTTACCTAGTCTTGTTTTTGTGTTCGGATATCGATTCAAACCCGCACGATGCCGAACAAAGAAAAAGCTTAATGTACTGCAAGAAATGAGTTTAGGCGGCACTGGGTTCAGCTGAGTCTCAGTAGACGAAATTCAACCTAAAATGGCAGATGGTTTGTTCCTCCTCCGTAATTGACGATGGCTCGGTCTTTTCTTGTCCATGATAATTACGTGCTGCCTCCGATGGATAGATATATAATTGCAATTTTGAAATTACGATCCGGTTCATGAGCTACTGAAGCACCTGAGCTCAAAGATGGATCTCTTAAATTTTTATAAGACTAAGTTACACTTATCATCAGAAATTCATAATACGTTTTGAGCATGACGCCCATGAGCTAAGAAGCCTTTTATGTGTTTAAAAGCATCATTAAAACTACATAGAAAAGGTACCGAGTATCTCTGGAAAACATTTATGCAAAAATGCTCCAAAATAAAGATTCCGACCTCTAAAACAATTCCAAAAACAAAGGCACTTTCTTCGCAGGTTTCTGGGACGAGTGACGAACTGGAGACAGCTGCGCTATCGTGAGACAGCGTTTGCAGTCTCAGCATCGCTGGAGCCTGCCGTGAGACAGCGCTTGCAGTCTCAGCATTGCTGGTGCCAGTCGTGAGACAGCGCTTGCAGTCTCAGCGTCGCTGGTGCCTGTCGTGAGACAGCGCTTGCAGTCTCAGCATCGCTGGAGCCTGCCGTGAGACAGCGCTTGCAGTCTCAGCGTCGCTGGTGCCTGTCGTGTGACAGCGCTTGCAGTCTCAGCTCGAGTGAGTGTGATGACTTACAACTCCGAGAGAGATAGAAAATTTCCTTCAATTCACTCAATTTCCATGCTCAGAGTCATATTGATTCGTCAAGTTTACTTCTAAAGTCTCTCTCATTCATGTCCCATGTCTGTCACCTTTTTCTCCCACATTCTTCACAATCATCTCACGAACTATTCATGTAAATTTCTAGTGTAATCTATATTCGTCCTATTTTGTCATCAATTGGCACAGCTGGAGAAACTTACAGTGTGTTCTTCCCTCAATACAGAGACTTTCATCTCTCAATAAAGTAACTCATGTTCATCCGACAAAAAATATATTCCTTTTCAACTCATGGTTAGGAAACTCATGTTCCTCAACAAAGATATTCCCTTGCATTTCACAGTACAGAAACTTGTATTCGTCCCTCAGTAAAGTTGTTCATTTCTATCTCCCGTTACTGACACTTACATATGTTCATCCCTCAATAACAGTATTCATTGCCATCTCACAGTAGAGGAACTCAGAATCATTCTTCAATAAAGATATTCATTTCTTTTCACAGTACAGAAGCTCTTATCCATCACGCAACAAAGTTCATCACATTCATTCCTTTAGCATACCTGTTTTTCATTCCCCTTTCATGAACCTCCTCCTTTCCTTCATTCATGTATGGTCATCTTTATTTCACCTCTCCCTCTTTCGCTCTCTCTCATACCTCACTCCACATATTTTTGCTCAAAACATTTAGGCTAATTACCGAGCCGTAAAATTCTCCCTAGTAATTTCCTGGAGTAACAAGCACAAGCTGACGTAAAAGTTACGCCAGCCTGGGACTGGTATTGAGGCATGCTTGAGAAATCAGAAATACTAGTAGTAATTCTTCTCCCAATAATATTATTATCATTATTAAAATCATGTTGTCCTCCTGTTGCAACGAAGATTGACATCGCGCACCGCTGCTGAGATATGGATGCCACTGAGTTTAAATGCAAAGATGATGAATAAATGCGCCCTCGAATGAAAATTTCCACTTTCACTTCTCCTGCGAAGGCTTCAGAAGTTTTTAAAACCATATTCCATTCATATACTGAATGGAATCAAACACACTGAACTCGGATATGATTGCAGGACGTGGCAGAAAGACTGCATCACAGTGAAAGTGGTGAAATTAAAGGAAACCAGATAGGGTGCTGGAGTGTAAACAAAAAACCAACATCGCTTGCCACTTCAGAGACGAAAATTCCCTCATCACACAGCGTTTTTCCTTTGCGTCCCGCCGAGGTATTTGCAGGCAACAAGCTCGCAATTAGCGCACGTGGGGCACGACGCGTCCGTACGGAAGGAAGGACGAGCTCGCGTTCTGGCAGACGACTGCGTCACTGACGGTATTTAGACGAGAGAAACAGAGAGTGTTTAGACGGTATTTAAACGAGAGAATTAGACGGTGTTTAGACAGTATTTAAACAAAAGAATTAGACGGTGTTTAGACAGTATTTAAACTAGAGAATTAGACGGTGCTTAAACAGTGTTTAAAAGAGAGAAGTAGAAGGTGCTTAGACGGTGTTTAAACGGCCTTATTGACGATGTCTAGACGACAAAATTAGACGGTATTTAGACGGTATTCATACCCCGTCCCTGATAATGTTCAGGCGAGAGAATAAAGAAATACGAGTTATATCGGGCGTGGAAGGAGCTCCAAGCGCTCCGCCGAGCTTCAAATATTTTCTAGCAAATGTATAAAATCAGAGAAAAATACTGTGAATAAAATATGAGCGTTTGAAGAGATCTTGAATCACACAGCTCTAGACAACTAATAAAGGAATGAGAATATAAAATTTAAGGAGAACTTGTCTACTGTAAAAGCTATTTAATAAGACTCCATCGTAAACTTAAAGACAAGGTTAAAGCGTAATGAAAGAACGCTTCACCAGACTCACTGTTTTGCATTCGTGGAGACGCATAGAGAGGCAGGCAAACCAATTCACAGAGTACGAAACAATATTATGGCAGTTATGAAAACACCGCCCCTTGACAAGAGTATGATGACATGTTACCATGATGATTTGTTTTTCCAGTGAATACAGACCGGCTGCTTAAAAAATATCTGCATACACTATACCACGCATTGTTTCTTCATCACCGATAGAAACTAGTTTGCTGGACTTGCGTAGAAGCTAATGGTACCAGGAATACGACGTTCCAGAATTAGCCTTCACTGGCAGACGGTCGCCAAATAACGGCCTTCCTAAGCACATCAAGTCGTTATTTCTATTCGAAAATATTGATATCTTGTTTTTCCGTGTTTCCAGTAGCACGGTTCGCTTTCCTGTCCAGTTTAGACGTGACCAGACTGAATATTCAATGTAAATTTCGCAACCTCGACAAAAGTTTGTGAATTTATTGGAATTGAGCGCTCGAGGGGAAACAAATATTCACGTTTTTCTGGTACCTCGAACACACTTTTCTTATCCGAACATTCTTTCAATTTGCTTTCAAATTTCAAATTTTTACATGCATCTCGATGCCATGCAACAGCGTTTGTTTTAATGCATTTAAAACTCAACATAGTCCGTTTTTCTTTTGTGATACACTAAAAAGACTGGAAAAACAACGGAATTTCCGATCTTCTTAAATCGAAGAAACAATCTCTTATAAAAGGAAAATCTTGAGCTTAAGTTTTTCATCTGTATAAGAAATATTACTTTACCGATATGTTCAAAACTTGATGAACTGCGATTTAAAAAAAAATGGCTTCTTTTCCTGACGAGCGCACCCGTGCGAAGCAGATTTTACTATTTTGCAGGTTTGGCTTCGATGAATGTTTATTGCGTTCGTTATTTTTTGAGTGAAAATAATTGCGTTCGTTGTCACTGTCAAGATTGGTATTATTTTTATTCAAATATTGTAATTCTGGAATTTTTGCTCCGTTCTAGCTGCACAAAGAAGAATAAGAAAGCTAGGAAAAGTGAGAGGATTTGTTAATTATGACAAAATCCTAATGTTCATTCAAGATTTTACAGCTCCTGAGTTTCCTAATCCAAACCACTTTGAGCGCTGCACCATCCTATGGTCTCTCTTATCAATCATCGAGGTGGACAGTTACGAACCATAAATCAAAAGGGAATCTAAAGAGCGCTGTGTTATGGTGACTCTAGATCGCGTTGGGTGGCCGAGAATTTCTGCAAGAAAAATAGGACAAGGGCAAAGACCGCATCGCTACAGCTCCCCTCTCGAGGTAGCGTTCTGACGTTTCTGCTCGGGCGAGTGCCTTTTATACGAGTCCTGGGGGAGCCTTAATGACACCCCCGCTGTGTAGCATTGCCGCGCCTCCTGATCAGCAATGCGGTCTTACCCCTGAAGATTTCAATTCTAGGATTAACGTTTTCATTCTGGAAACAACTCTTATGTTTTTCTATAGTTCGATACACAACCGATATCGCTGATATTGGCTTACAAATGGCAAAATACTTTTTTAAATCATCTTTGAGACTTAGTTTGAAAGGGTCGAATAAATTCAATGGTGATATAAACTGAAATTACAGCCCAGCATTCAATAACGGTGCAATGATCGACGAAAATTAGCCAGTATTCCCGTTTCATATTGTCGAGCGTCAACATTGGCGTAACCCAGTTGTTGCTTTACGAGAACGGTAGGACTCGCAACTGATAAAACCATGAGAAAGCCAGCAAGGCTCACCAAGCTTTATTGGTGATAAAACTGAGGAAAGAGCAACAATGGTCTCTGTAGAAAACCTCGAGAAACTTGGCTAATAGGGCCTGAAGGGACTCGAGAGTTGTGACCAATGGTCTGAGCTAAAATGAGTTGGGCATCTCAGACGAAACCTTGCCGCTGTTTTTAGAAGTTCTTCATGAGTGAGTTGCGTCACGTCGAAAAATAATAGCAAATAATAAAACACTTGATGAGCTCGTTGAGCCTCCCATTCGGTGAAATATCAGAATACAGCAGCAAGTAATTGCAAGGTTTGTGATTCTTGTTTATACTGGCGCCCGAGCTTCGTTTAATTTAATAGGATTGCCGAAGCGTTGCTGCAGAAACTAATAAAACTTTAGTGCAAAATGAAAGTACTCTTTAACGAGGGAGTTTTCATGTTAGATCATATGTCTCCTTCTGTTTACGTCAGCGTCGTCTTCCTTCTTTTTTACGTCATTTTACGGGTAACGCAACTTGCTCTTCCGAGCCTGTCCTAATTATGCGTTGCCATAAATAGATGTCTGCTATCAGAAATACCGTAGCGACGATTCCATAATCAGAGATATCATGGTATTTCCCGTCGTTATGGTATCTTTAATATCATAACGACGATTAGAAATATAAGTCATTTATTACTTCTCCGTAATGCTATTTTACTAATGAGTCGAAATATTGTTTTTTGAGTATTCACCATTTGTCCTGTGGTGATGATGACAGATTCTTGTCTTGGCATAAGTTTTTTAACGTTATTTACCTGGTAACTTATACGAATGATAATTTAATTAGCTCTGATTGAATAAGTTATCCTTGGATTGCGTCTTCTGATCTAAGAAGTTGAAAATATGTACGAAAAAATTTCTGTTGATATTTTCATGAAGTTCATGTCATTTTGGTTTTTATTATTCAAAGTTACGTAGGATCTACTTCACGATTTAAAAGTGTATACTTTGATTTACTTTTACTTAGCCGTTGTGTAGTCGTTCTCCACCCATAACTTTCATGGATCTCTGTGCGTATCGAGTATTACGGTTCTAGGAATCGAACACTTTGATTTAGATTTCTAAGCCCACTGTTCAGAATTACTGAACTAGTAAAATTATTATTTTTTCCCTCTCACTCGTGTAACGGACAACAGGTTGAGAACAGCTTCTGCGACGAAACCATTACTTGTGGTAGGCTCAAACTTTCAGGCTCATTTTGATGTTGAAGTCAGATCTCGTTGTACGTTTACACGATGAAATCATTTCTCAATTAAGGGTTGAAAGTAAACGCTCTGAGATACGAAATATTTTGAGGATATATTTTTCCAGGGAATCGCTTGCCTACTCTTTTTTACGTTCTTTGTAGAATTTCTGGAATTGCATTTTGAGTTTTTCTTTGTTACGATTACTGCAGGATATTTTTTGTTTAAACTGTTCCCAGGTTCAAAACTATTAAATTTAACACCTTATGAGATATGTAATCTCAATTTTTTTTTTACCTTAAAAAGTACATTCTCACTTTCTTGAGATACCGAAGAAATTTATTCCGTCTTATGCATTTTATGCCTTTCAGTATAGACATCGTATGTGAAAATAGTTGGAATACTTAAGAGTTTGCCCATTGTCTGCAAGCATTTGAGGATTGGTTCTGCTTGGAGTGCACTTTGTGGTTACCACAAGCGGGTGAACAAGGGGCAACACCCGCCAGTTCCGTCTCCGCTTCCACCTAAATATTTTGATAGCAGTTCCGGCATCCGTAAATACGAAAATCATCTGGGGGTGAAGGTATACTATGCCGCAGTTAATAATCTTAATAGAGAAGTGACGTCGAAATTAAGCAAACAAATGACAGATTGAGAACACTACACTGGAATACATACATACGTGTACGACCGCGGTCACAATGAATAAAACGCTCGAAAACCGAACAATTTCGAGACATCAAGTTCCCATTGATCGAGGCGGTATGTATAGTACGCTTTACGTGATTTGAGGAATAATTTATCAGTGACCTCGTATCACGATGAGGAACACACAAGGTCCAGCTCGCCGTCACGTGAGTTGTGGTCTGTCGACCAGCCGCTGCAGGAGACCTGCACCTACCGTCACCCCAGCAATATGGGGCTATGAGGGACTCGTGCGTCTGAACTCCAGAGCACTTGCAGCAAAATTCGATGAAATGAAAAGGGAATCGTTACGCAAGTGTTTCATTTCCAGAGACCCTTTCCCTGGAAATCAACTTTTTCATTGAGTTTCTGCACGTTGTTTGCTGATTTTTTAATTGTGCGATGAATTTTTACACGTTCGCTAACTTCTTCCTTGTCGTTCACCGACTATCCTCGAAGCGTTGCCTCTGAGGGCAAACTCGCCCCTCAGAACAAACCCAAGCCTTTGGGAGAAGCCTCATTGCTACGAGGGCTATCCTGCCTCACCTTGTCTAAATGACTTTTATTGATGTTCCCCTGGAATCTGTACATATTTCTCTTTTGTCCTACTGTTTGAATAACATTTATTAATTAGCCAGACTTCTTTCATTTTAATTTAATTTAGATTTCGTAATTACTCGTACTTCTTCTACAGGGTGTCCAGTCTTGGCCCTGGTAGCCAAGATAATAATATATTATCTTAGAAAAGATACTACATATTTTGTTCTTTAACCACTGGAGACTACTTCTTCTTAAACACCCAGTAGCTCTCATTGGTCGATCGAGAACTTTGCACTGATTGTCCAGCAAATTAATGGTTTTTAATGAACAGAAACGTATCTAAAATTAACAACACGGAATTTATTCTTTCATAAAAACGCAACGCAAAATATTTCATATAAGAGGGAGAAAAGTTCTATTTCTTAATATTATAACAATGAAACTCATTTTAACAGCAGGCATTCAACAATGGGAGAACTCTAACTCTAAATCTCACTAAAATTAATGCAATAATAGCGCATGCAAACTGAACCTTAATTCTAAATACAAGATATAAAGTTTCTACAAGCAAGAAACAATTCAACATATTGCTTTGTCGATAAATCTAGAGACTGCATACAAGGATTTTTTTTGATCAATGTTACTGAAAGGCTCATCAGACGTCCAGGCGATTCACCTGTTAAAAAAATTTCAGTAACTAAGTTTATTTGAGATATGAATATAGCTCTCAATACTAGCTCCAAAGCTGCAAGATGTTGTACCGCACACTAGAATGTTCTTTCAATAATTAAATAGGCTGGGGTAAAACCTAAAAACCAACATTTCATAACAAAATTAATCATTCTAGTGCCTGCAATAAATTCTATAAAGGAATTTGAAAGACGTTTATTCCCATGCAAACTTCCGATTACGACTACTCATGAACATCAATATGATTCGGCTACCCAATGCAGAAACGATCGTACGTGCAGATAAAGTCAGAAGAATTGATAGAAAGTGGCGGCCTTCACAATGAGTCCGATGACGTAGATGATCAAGCAGATCCTGTTGAGCACTGCCCCGAGCAGCAGCCAGTCTGCTTCCTTGCTGTCGGCGACGGTGGGAGCAGAGAACCACATTTTGACGGCAGGCTGCTCATTGGTCATAGAGAGTTCCTCGCCCTTGACGGATTTCGGGAACGAGTTCGGGAACTCACTTTCTACAGACTGTAAAAAAAGGAATACAAATTAAACTTACAAAGGCATCAACCACTTTTAACACAAAAAATTAAGAAACACATTAGTCACTTACGAATTATTTTTCAAATATCACATTCTTCATATCGCTTTATCACTTCCGACCGTTTTGAGTCATACTGGGAGATGAAGTTAGAAAGTTTGAAATGCCCCTTCAGCATGTATCTGAATCAATAATATTACTTACCTTCTTTTGGGGTGGATTTTTCAGAATATCGCATTATTTGAAGTAACCTTTCTCGAAGGAACATCACAAGGATCCTTAGGTCTGAATTCAGTGCACAAAATCCGCACACCAGTTTTCACTAACCTGGCAGACAGAAACTTGACCGTAGATGGCAACCAGGCCAGCCATCCCTGGATCTAAATTAACCTTGCAATGGTCGTGTGAGTGTTTTGTCGCCCCGATTTGACTAAGGTGATCATAATTCTCACCTGGCGTCTAAAGAAACTACGTTTAAAAGCCCCAGGGATCTGAGAACACGTTTTCCTCACCAGTTTCCGGTAGCCCGGCAGACAGAGGCAACACGACAGGGCAGAAGCCACGCGTCGCAAGATGGGGGGCAGCTTGTAGGCGTGCGGTGGTCTTACGAAGTACCGAATCGAAGCTACGACGATGATGGACACCATCGTCAACACCATCTGGCCGTTCACTAGGTCAACTGAAACACAAAATTGAATGAATCTTTCGAGGCAGTCGGTGTTTCCAAAAAGAAATCGATGGCTTAGGGCTGTGCTGAGGCGAACTGCTGCACAAAATCGTGATCTATGCATTTTAGATCCCGTGGGGAAATATCAATAATAACAAAGGGTAAATGTAGAAATTCTCCAGAAAAAGAAAAAGCGGATCCAGAAAACTTCAAGGAGACGAAATATTATACACATAAGAGAGGGAAATTTTTAGGGCGCTCGAGTTCTTTCTTCGTAGGGATTATGCTCCCTTTCTTTCAAATATAATATGTGTAAGTTAGCTCAATTACTATCTCATACCATTATTGTAACTTTAAAAAACTTCTCTTGTTTTATAGGAGTATACAAACGTTCGTGAACGTC
>VOMN01049585.1:0-11348 GCA_014899125.1 Orchestia grillus | reverse complement strand
CGCTGGCATTTTTTGACTGTTAGGTCGATATGTTCTCGGCATCGTCCGTTGTCTTCGACGAAACAGCAGTTTGAAATCTGTTTCTGAGGATGTCGATTTTTGTGGCGCCATCTCCCCCGCAAGAAGTAACTCTAGGGCGGCCAGGTTTTGGACCATTTCGATCACTGCATGTCTTCTAATGCCTTAAGGCCCGTTGACACTATTAACCTTTGGAGCGAATTTGGTGTTCGTCAACTCATCGCGAACACAAAAACATTGCGCTGACGGGCAGATTTCGGTATGTTTGTGTTTTCCATTCGGTTGGAAAACTCGAACACAAACTTTCGTAGAAACGGCGAACACTCGCTTATTTATGTATATATTGTGCAAATGAATTATTGAATTGGTGGGAAACGATTATTTTGGTAATTTATTCATTTGATTATAGCTTAATATTTTTTTATGAGCCTATTTAAGTTAAGGATTAGTTAATTTAGCATGGATAGTAGCCGGCGCCCGGCAGTAGCTGGCAGCTGCAGAAATAGTAGTTGGCAACCCACCGGCATGACATTGCTAGAAGATCAAGTGCTTCATATTTTTCAAACATGAGTAAAAACTTCATAACTTACATAAAAATAGCACCTACATGACTAACAACTGGCAAGATATAAAATTAAAACACTTATACATCAGCTCTATGCGCATATTCAAAGAGCAGTGTAGTTTGTTTACATTAATTGCTTCAAATTGTTCCGTTCTGCACTCGTACGACTTCATGCAGTCAAATGCACATTCTGGACACGATTCAGAAGAGTTTGTGTTTTCTTTGTGTTTTGGCGTGTTCGTGATTAATGGAGAGTTTGATAGTGTAGACGGGGCTTCACCACAGTCTATATCGCATTTTTTTCATCACATTTGAGTAGTCTGCCAATTTCTCTGTTGGGCAATCCAGCATTATTGAGTTTTATAAGCTCCTCACGATTACTAAGAGAAATACGAGGTATTCAGACTAAATATTACACAATTATATCTTTCAACACATTGGAGCAAGTATTAGCAGGATTTAAAACAATCATAGACTCAACCTATAACTTCGAGCATCTTAAAATTGTTGAATCTTTGTACGCACTCAAAAATAGACCATCCCTCAACTCGAAATAGACAATCCGGATTAACATCAACTCCCCTGTAACTTGACTCGGCTGCGCAAAATGCGTGGCCTCACTTCTGAAATTTGAAACTTAGTTTCTCCCGCTTTTTTAGTTTCTTTCTATTATCCTATTTTAGAAATATAGAATAATTTTTTAATACTCATGTAATTTTCACGTTTTTTTTCCTTTTTATCGCTGATGACATTCTCCGATGATGTTTTTACGAAACCAGACTGGTATGAATGTGAAGTAAATGTTTTTTATCGCATCAACTGTATTACTTTTTATACTTAGGGTTCGATTCCGAACACACGCACACACCAATCTCAAATGAAAATAATTAGATAGAGAAAATATCACTGGATCGAATGATACATAACATATTATGGTTACTTAAATTTTAACCTAATTCATAATCCATAAAAATATTGGTGGTAACGGAGTTTCTTTCGGGCGCTACTGTACATATTGTGCAACTACTTTAACATATTTCACAATTCATGACTAATTACTTTCTGAGAAAAAGTTTACTGCGAAACATATTTTCATACTTTTCACGGAAAAAGCAAAAACGTTCGTTTCATTTCAAATACCCGGAAGTCAGCTGAGATTAATACTGTCCTGTACATATCTCTGGGAGTCTAACGCGTTACTCAATAGCCTATTAGAAATTTTTGGTATTTATTGTTTAAAGGAAAGTAGGAAGTAAACTTTGTCTATGCTTTTTGGTGAATGCGTGAAAGTTGCAAAATAATAGCGCAAGGTAGTATAGAATATGTACAGCGTTTCGCTCCGAAAGAGATGGAACCATTCAGTAAAGAATGTAGAGAACGAGATGCGCAAAGTTTGTTCCCACACAGGATCTCCTGCGCATACAAATCACAAATTAAGAATGGAGAGGATGAAATGATAAAGAGAAGATAGAGAAGGTGTGAAAATTGGAAGAAGCAAAGTAGATAGAAGTCCCGAGAGCCTACCTATTGCTGAGCACTCAGTGAGCATTTCTCGAAGAGTATCAATAGGGCTGAGCAGAATAGCATTACTAAATATAGCCAGAAGGGAACCACAAAGAAGAAATAAGATTAAAGAATTGAGGTGCGCACATGTTGTATTCAAATAAATTTGGTGGGTTATTTGAGACACTGAGGTTCTCTCGAAAATTTTTCAAAAGTGAGGAAATTAAATGACTGCAACTCCATTGTAATTTATTGACCCTCACACAGTAGTAAATTTTCAGTCGGTGACGAAGAGTAAAACATAAAAAGAACGCATCATTGAACGCAGGTCTAAACAAAGAACTCTTTCTCTCTCTCACATGGTATAATTTATAGTTAAATTGAAATAATTTCGTATAAAACCCAATAAAAATATGGAAGAAGATACACAATCAAAGTATAAAATACAACACAACTTACATTGACGCTGACAACTCTTCATATTGTAAGCGAAAATATAACCGAAAATTTGCGAATTTAAATCAGGATTTGAATTTACGAATGGATGACTATAAATACTTTACTCCCAGGTGTACACGCTGCCTGTCAAACGCGCTTCTGTGCTAATTATTCAATAGAAGTTATTCTATAGCTACCATTCTAATGTTCATGTACAACGAAATATTTACACGGTAGAGGTAAATACGGCCAATTTTACTCTCAGTGCGCTCTGCCACATACTACGATTCTTTTCGTAAGAAAACTCTGGTATAAAATAAGGCTACGAATTAAGCAGTATGCACAGAAGGAATGAGTTATGTACATGGAACGACTCCACCGGCCTGGAAAAGCTCAAGTGTCTGAGATCTTAAGAGTAGCTACTCTCATAGCTACGATCCGAGGGCAATATCACAAGTAGAAATTCTCTTATTCTCATGGTATAAAAAATAGTCACTTTTCCTGAACCGGCAGTGTTATAGAAAAAAATATTCTTGTCACTCGAGATCATCTCAGACACTTCCTCGGAACCTCGAATTTATCCACACTTGCCCCTACAGCCGCAGTATCTTCGAATATCATACACTTACACTCTACTTGTACAAAAACACAGGAAATGCATGAGGTTTTTCCATCTTTGCAAAGTGAACTCGCCCATTATTCGCCTATTTATATATATATATTAAAGAACGCGGCATACACTGCACTATTTTTACACTTCACTGATCACTCACTTTTCAAGTGCATGCGATGATTTGTTTCTGTACAAATTTCAATAGACACACATTTTACATGGTCACAAAGTGTTTTTCTTCTACGACGTCACTTTCCGTCGTGCTCATGGAGACATCACTTGTGTTTCAGAGGGTGCTTCTCATTCAGTCAGGTTAAAAAAGTAGGCTTTCACGCGGAAAATCTCAATTAAACATGAAAAATTCAGTAAACTACACGGTAAAAATACTTCAATAACAGTAATAAGTGCACTTTAGAACCTTAACAAACTGTCATATCACCCGAGACGCTCACAATAGTTCCGCCTCAATTTCTGGAAGAAATGCATCTCAGCGTCAGAGAGCGTCACTATCAGCATATGATAATTTTAATACTAGTTGCCACGATCAAACAATCCCGCTGCTATTGTTGCTGATGAGCTTGCTGCTGCTGTTGTTGCTGTTGTTGTTGCTGCTGCTGCTGATGCTGAGACGATTGTTGGTGTTGGTGCTGCATTTGCTGCTGCTGAGGAGTAGGTTGCTGCTGTTGCGGCTGCATATGAGGCATCAGATTCATGGCGTGTGGAGGGCCATGCTGCTGTTGCTGCTGTGGTGGCAGAGCCTGAGGTGGCAGTGGCTGCGAAGGTTCAAACTGTAGAGGAATTAGAGGGTTGGCCGGAGGAGAGGACTGGAGTGAAGGCATATCTCCATGCTGCTGCTGGGCCCCCGTAAGCGCCGCTCTGTGGGGCCGCATGATGGCGTCAGCCTGCGGGCAGTGTTGCCGGGGCCCAGGCTCGGGAGTGTACGTGAACGTCAGGTTCGTTGCGTAGATGATGCCGTCGTTCCTGACAAGCGTGATGGGTACCTGTGCAACCATTGATTATTGAAATGTTAGAACGTACAACAACGTCGAGTAAATAATACACTAGACTTGCAACTCTAGGGATAGTATTTCAGCCGTATAATATAGTCACATTTGAGAACTAACACACCACTTCTAAGAGACAACCATTCTATGTCAATAATATAGTCGACTTAGACTAACTATGAAAGATTTACGATTACTGAGAGATTCCATAAATCAAAATGTGTGACCAACACAAATCGAAAACGCTATACTCAAAGGATTCGTTAAACGAATATTGTAAAAAAAATTATCGAGTTTAAGATACTTGTCATGCATTACTCTCAGGCACTTTAAAGAGAACATCTCTTGAAAAGATGTTATCCTCATGGTACATGAGGGATTGTTTGGGAAAAATATCACTACTCAAACTACTCAATGTAAACTACTTCCTAACATGATACGACATGAATTGAATAGAAAAGTTCGAACCATGAAATACAAGTACTAATAAGAAGTTGTACATAATCATGAACCGAAACATGGACGTGAACAATCATAATAAAAGCTTAAATCAAATAACTCCATAAATGGTCATGAATCGAGTGTTGAGGATAATGAATTGAATGATTAATCAAATGCATCTTCAAAGAAGACGACTTGTTCATGACCCCATTAGAAACAAGCAAACGAGCAGCTTCACTCACCAGGGTGGGTTGTCTAACCCATTGCCAGCCCCTCCTGAAGGAGCTGATGTCAGGCACGACACACAGCATGGACTCCTGACACCGGTACATGGTCTCGGCCTCTACGTCACCAAACCAAACTCGCAGCATCGGACTGAAGTTCTCGCCTGTGAGCTCCAGCATTGCTACGTCGCCACCACCGTTTAGCTGGTAATCAAAGTAACACACGGTTAGCATAAAACATTATATCTTAGTGTTGCTTTATCATTGGCAAAAATGAAAAGAGGGAATGGGGACATGACAGATTCTCTAATGAAGGGAAAAACGATGAAGGTACGTACATTTTCATAACTTATAGGCTTCAGAATATACTCGGACAGGGTGCTAGAGAAAAAGAACTACAAAATTGCATACCTAACAGAAGGTAACAACCTAAACACCTTTGCTTGTATGAATTTCTGCGAAAAAATATTTGTGTTTTATGGTATTTGAGGAAAACGTTTAGACCGTTAAGTTCTAAATTGATTCAGATAAAAGCAGCAAGATCACTTCTTGCTTACCTATTTTTTGCTGATAATTCACTATTGGGACAAAGCCCTGGCAACGTGAACTGCTTCAAAAATACAGAAATGGTAGACATACACCTTGCTCATGGTAACGCTAGACAGGCAGCCACGCTATACCAAGAGCGTTTTCCAAACCATTACATAAGTGGTGACAGAGTATTTTCAAATTTACACCAAAGGCTACGCGACAACATCGACGTGGGTGGTAGAAACTATGAAGAATTTCTCTAAAGTAAATGTACAAATAAATCATTTGTGAACAATTTCGTTTTCAAATTACCTCTTTTCTAACATTAAACAGCTTACGTCTCACAAAAACAATTCTGTTTCGCGAGGTTTTATAGAGGCGCAAGTGTTTAATTTGCCACTTTCTGGTAAGTGTGAATTTTTTTATCTATTTGTCTTCAGCTCCCTGTAGAATATGCGCAGAGATAACAAAAAATCATAACCTTTTTGTAAAGCGTTTGACAGTATATGGCAACAAACAAACACAGCAAAGAAGTCCAGGAGCGAGGACTCCCTCAACACAACTCAGCGTGCCAACTCACATGGAGAGTGTTCACTATGGGCACTGGAGTGATGGGTGCCCGCACAGGCCCCATGCCCTCGTAGAACAGGTACTCGGCCTTGTCTGTGCTGATGATGGTCCAGGACGCGCCGTCGTTGATCATTTCTCTGTTTGCTTCCTTGGGGCATGGAGTCGCCTGATCACGAAGAAAACGGTCATTTCGCAATCGAAAAACGAACGACATGAACGAACAAAAATTTGCAAACAAAATGGCTAGATAAGTATCGAAAAACCCAAAAATAGGAATGTTAACTACATAAAATTGAACGAAAATGAGCCATGGTAACATCTTGTCCTCGGAAAAGCTCCACAATACTACTCATGCAGTCAAAAACAAAAATAATGTCTCTACAAAAAGAAGTGCATGCTTTTAGCATTAAATCAAGCACGGCAGGCGCTACTTGAATAGCTCAACAAAATCTGAACATTTGTTTCAAGTTTCAAGGCAAGTTCACGTAGGAAATCGATGGCAAGGTTACACAGAGCAGCACTATGTCCTAGAGCAAAGTCTAGTTCATGTTCCTTGAAAATGAGACTGGCGCCCCCATTGTAATGAGACCCATAGATGCCTAACCCATAATAGATCATATTCACCGGAAAAATCAATATGAATTGAAATAGGAAACAAATGAAGAAGCGACTCTTTCACACTATTTTGAAACAAAGAAATATTGAAGAAATGAAAAATAATGCATGCAGACTGTAAAGCAGATTCAAACAACTTGCACTGCAAACTCTACGGCAGGTTATTCGAAGAATTTGGATAATATCAGTTTAATTCAGCACAATACGTAAGCCTGTGATCGCTCAAGTGTAAAACTTCAAATAAACACTCAAAATTTTAGATTAAATGCAGCGTAAGTGGAGGACTGAGAATATTGACCATGAGCACTACAGTGACATTCGTTCGCACAAGTCCTACTTAGACTCTGGCATACATTCAAGTAAGCATTAATTAACCATCAAGTACCTAACACAAAAAAAGTTTTAGAAATTTACAAGTCGCTCGCATTCCTCACCTGAAATTGAATAATTCGTTCTTGGCTGAGGCATAGGTACATTCTCTCTGTATCTTTCATATAGAAAGCACACTTGTGTAATTGGGAGACTGGATCATCGGCATCAAGGAGCGCCATCTGCTTGTCGACCTTCCTGATGACGAGCCTGGGCAGCGCCATGCTGGTCACGGAGCACACCAGCTTCACCGTCGCGCCGTAGTGGATGTAACCGTCCTTCACCGTGAACTCCTCACTCTCGCTCTCGTTCTCGTCCACTGAACGCAACAAGTGTATGAGTCACCATTAACTTAACCAGTGCTCAGAATTTCGCACTGAACTCGGAATGAATTTGTCCATTGAATGCAACAATTATGATCAGCTCAAAGCAAAATATTTATCCTGAAATTTACTTTCAAGTACATGTCCTTTCGGCTATGCAAAAATGAATTTTCAAGACTTTAATGCTTATGTTCTCTACGTCTGTTGAATATACGAATGAGGGAAAATGGATGTAGGTAAAATTATGCATAACTTTATATTTAACTCTTTTCTCCGGTCCTATTTTCGTTCAATTAACATAGAGTTTTAAAAATTTCAAGTTAACTCTTACAATGAAGAAACAGAACTTTTTTAGACAGAAACATACGTCAGTCGAATTAAATTAAGCTAAACTAACTCTACTCAAAAAACTAACATTGCATAAGCGTAAAAACACAATCAACTAGAGTGAATACATTTTTTCACAACACTGTCATATATCATCGAGCAAGTGAAAGTAACAATGACCTCCATCAAAGCGAAGGTGTTTTCGACACTTCTAAAAGCAAAACCTTAAATGGTCAAATACCTCTCCATCAACAATTAAGGTATTGATCGCTTGAAAGCTCCCGTAAGGTAAAACCATGGAGAGAACAAACGTAACTCACGTAAATGGATAGTAAAAGCACCCCACTGGGTGGAAGAGGCGTGGAAATTGCCGTTTTCCACATGTAGGTAACGAGTGGAGACTGTCTGGGATCTTAGTCTGTTGAATAGCGCAACCTTGGTGCCGCTGGCGATGCATACTGTAAAAGAAGAGACCACATAACATCGATCGTACTGGAAAAAAATCCTGCATTACATTAAAATTTAATATTAGAGAACATAGAAATGGTTACAAGTTCAGAACAATCCTGTAGAAATAAGTAATATAACGCGCATCTACAAAAAGGATATTGAAACACGGTAGCTGGTTCAAGGTTTTGGCTAAGAATACTGTTAATGATTTTTAAATGATAAAGTTACTCATACTTTATGTATCTTGTTGTATACAACACTGTCAATCATTTTTAAAACAAGATGAGAAACGTTACTCCATGAAAATGTGGTACGGTTTCATTGCACAAAGACTGAGTTTGAAGTAAACTGTGCGAATGGACTACTTTCAGAGAAAATAACCAGTCAAATTGAATCATTTATTTGAGCAAGTTTTTAAAAACACAGAAGATCAAGTCAAACCATACACCAAATCCTTAACCGAGAATTAAATTTACTCACATTCAGCATTTTTTAACGATTGTTTCTTTTTGGAAGGCTTCGAGATGACTTTTATTCTTCGTGAGTGAAAGACGCCGATGTCCGTCCCCGAGCCCCAAAACATTTTGACGGAGAGGAGGAAATGCTTGCGCTTGTCGCTGTCGCTAATGAATAACGTCTTGGCCGCGCAGTAATGCTGCAAAATTAAAGATTATTGGGTCATTACAATAGAGCAATTCAAACAAAGTATCACTAAAGCGTTACATTAAACGAATCCTACATTGCTCATTGAAATCTGAAATGAGGCACATCTACCATAACTGAAATGAAATTTAAATGAAATACATTTACTAGTTTTAAAATGAAAATATGATCGGTAACGTTTATTGAGAACAGAATATAGTTTGGCCAACATAGAGAACAATCACGAAATCATGTTCTCACTTCGGCTGAGATTATGCGTTTAGTAAAAATACAATTTTCTGAACTTAAAGTCGTTCCAAATGATTTGCTCAAAGAAGGAAGAAGCATTCGGTTGTGCATAGAAGCGTCCGAATAGACGGTTCAGTTCTCGAAATATACCTGCATATTTTTACGCTAGTATCAATACTCTTGAATAGGATGAAAGATTGAAGACGGGAGATCATCCTCATCATAAAGGCTTCCAAATTCAAGCACACAACATATTTTGCAGAAAGTCGTCATATATAAGGAAAACCCAACGTAGGTTCCCATTTAAAATAGAAAAAATGTGTGGAAAGACATAGCAGCAATGGACTACACGCTTTTTTAACAAAAGTATGAAATTTTAAAGCTCGCAGCACAACTGGAACGCTACGTCACATCACTGAACTTGGCAACACACAGAAGCAGACGCGAGTCGCGTAAAAATAAAGCTTGTCTGTGCACTTTACCACGGATGATCAACTGCTTAAGTGTAAGTATATAGTGCATGACATTGACGCACATTTGTATGCACAGCGTGCTAAATACATGTTTAATTACGCCCCCTTTCTGTAATTCATTTCAAGTTTAAACTTATTTTCAATTAAACGAGTCCAAATTAATAAATAATCGAGGATGCGGTGCATCAAAGTACACTTAGAGGTAAAACCGAAATTTTCTTTTGGATCATGAAGGTAATCGGTTTTAAGGATGTACGTATGTATACTCGACTATTCTCCAGTGATTAGACTAAATTTGTCTATCAGTTAGTTTAGAGCTTCCTGTTCACAGGAAACTGGCTCCAAAAACAGCGAGGAGAAAAAGGAATCATTAAGTGTGAACTGTGGAAAAAGTGGAATCTATTCACAGGTGTATTCCTACACAGGATTCCGTGCCCATAAAAACAGCAAGTTAAGACGGTAGAGGAAAAAAGAAGAAGACACAGCGAAGAAGGTACGAAAATTAAAAAAAGAAAAGTGGGCACTTGAGGTAGCCAAAGCACACTATGATCAAGGTTACTCTCTAGCTCCAGAAAATGACTTCACAAAATACTACTCGCTCCCTGCCCAAAGCAACAAAGGGACAGCTCACGCACCTTGCCGTTAAGATCGAGCTGTTGCATGTCCTGGTCGCTGTTGCCTATGCCGATGAAGGCACACAGCTGAGCATCGTGTTCCGAGTTGGCAGTCCGGGCGATCTCGTGTCGCTTTCTCTGCCATCCGTCGCCGAATAAATAAATGCACGGCGGAGGACAGAAGAAACGCTTTTCATTTCCGTAAGATTTCTGCGCCACCTAAAATCACAAGTTATCCAATTATTACGTCATAAGCGTGCTTTTCAACTGGTTAATCAACCACGAGTGAGAACAGCAATTGAAGAGTGAAATACAGAAATGCCTTAGATATGGTAAAATAAACAAAATAAAATAAATAAATTAGTTGAAGTATGAAATGAAATAAATATGGTTACTCCACACGATATGGATTAGCCTCTGATTCTGTCCATCAACTAATGAATAAACGGTTAAGCATATTAAAAAAGTATTCCATGAAACGCTTCCATGTATTCCATGGAAGCGTCCTTAATTTAGAAAAGTATTCCATGTTTCTAAATTAAGACAATAGAAAATAAGAAAAGGGGAAAAAATTAATACGAAATTAAGTTCGAATAATTAGAAGCATCGACACGTATTTTGCGTAGCTGAGTCATGCGAGATGCAGTGGAGTTGATCCTAAATCCGAATTCAAGGTTGGTTTATTTATGAGTATATGCACAGATTTCAGAATTTTGAAATCTACGAACTATTAAAGATGGGGTAAAATGTAAGAATTCAGTTACTCCGTATTATTTCAAAAGCTCAGCGATGCAAGAGAAAATAACGAGGAATATTCTACAACATTTTCTCTATTTTACTATATCAATAAAGAGAAAATATCATAGCTACTATTTCTGAATTCTTCCACATACCGTGCCAATATCTAAGTGTGAGCAAAATGAATTTTAATCGTTCGAAATAAAATAATCCCCATAAATTTTGCGAAAATATTTTTCGTTGAACGTGAGAGAAAAACTATTAGTTCTGCTCTTTTGAAAGACTGAACATGACAATTGCTAGGCATGAAGCCCAGCACGAATACTGAGTGCTCCGAGCACTCCTGCTCACAGAGCAAGTTGACTATACAACAGTGCCGACTCATTTGGCGACTATACAACCGTGCCGGTGTCCAGTTGCAATACAATGCGACAAACTAAGTGAGTACCTTTACCAGAATTAGCTGGGATAAATACATGAAAATAATTAACCACCAAAGATAAAAAAAATACTAAGCAGAACGTTATACAAATTCTAGGGTAATAACTTACTCATTAAAGTAAATGGTCTATAAACAAATGTATAAAAACAATAGAATTTATAATAGAAAATAGAAAAACAATAGAATTTACAATAAATCA
>VOMN01049563.1:0-10787 GCA_014899125.1 Orchestia grillus | reverse complement strand
TTTGGCGAACGACAGCTAGGGTTTTGTCGTTCCGTCACAGTTGATGTGATTTTAGATTAGTTAGAACTAACAGACGTCGCCCGTATGTAAGGTTTGGTTGACTACCTTTGTCTCATCGGTGAAATTGGGCGATTGAAATACAGAAAATTAAGTCATAGTCCTATGTTTTATTTACGTATAATATGACTAATGGACCAATTCATAATGATAAGATTTCTATTAATTAGTTTCGAAATTATTTGTAGTGAATTCTTAATAAAAATTGGAACTCTTAGAGAGATAAACAATTATCTTGAGAAGAAAAAATAATGAAAAATGATGAGCATGAGGAACCGATGATAAAATGCTCTACGCCGACGAGAAACACTTAAGAAAGAAAGAGAAGAAGAAGAAATATCGATTCAGGTAAGCGCGAATGAGCGATGCACCCCGCATACTCTCGTGCATAATATTATCACCAGCGTCCCTAACCGCAAAACCCTAGGACACAACCATAAAAAGCCTCGCATGAGTCTACGGTATTTAGAGCGAAAGTTTAAGTGCACTTTTACATAAGTCTACGGTATTTAGAGTGAAAGTTTAAGTACACCTTCACATAAGTCTACGGTATTTAGAGCGAAAATTTAAGTACACCTTCACATAAGTCTACGGTATTTAGAACAAACATTTAACTTACTCAGACTATTCATATATTCTGCAGATAGACTGAGAGTTGATAAAAATGTGAATTAAGCAAAACTTAATTTAAACCTAAACATGACCGGAGTGCATTAAACACTGTGCCACAAAGTCCTCAAAGTAAAAACAGCGTGAAGGGCCTCTAAAATGAACAACCACCAAAAGAAGAACTACTACTCTTTGCAAAGGCCCAATAGCAGTGAGGGTGATGACACCAGTGGTAAACAGAGACGAAGTAAGGCTACTAGTCTATGCAAAGTACCAATAGTGGTGAGGGTGATGACGCAGTAGTAGACAGAGTCGAAGTAAGACCACTGTTCGTAGCTGGAAAACACCGCCGCCCCCGCAGTGATCGTCAGTGTTGACGATGTCGTCACGGCTAGGATGAGGTCGATGTCCGTCACGTCATTCGAGCGAAACTGTAGGAAAAATGCATTTTTAGTACTGAAAATATAAACTCATGTGCGTAGTAAACGGCTTCACTGTACTGAAAGACTTCATTAGCTGTCGCAGAAGTCGTCGCTTAAATTTAAAATATTGAGAATTGATTATGTAGAACGATTGCTATAGCAAAATTGAGTATTTTTCAAGAGTTTGATATTATCAGACGCAATCTGATCAATATCTCTCCATAAGCTTGTTACCAAATTTTGAATAAACTCAACAAAAAGCAATGCAATAATAAATCAACAGCTAAAATTTAACAGTCTGACTCATTGCAGTGATTCGCTTAGCTGCGGAAACAATTATTCATTGTTGTAGCAAACAGATTCATCGTTCCGATGTAGCACTTTGTGAAGGCTTGTTCGATTTAGGCGCCAGCAAGAAACATGCAGCAGTATATTTCAAATCGAACAAGATCATCTTTAAGTCCTTCGGATTGAAATCGAAGAGTGACAAATCTGAGCTCATTACAAAGAGAACAACTATGATTAGAAGCAAGATTTATAAGTCGTAGTTTCCTCCTGATTTGAAGCGAAACTAGGAAGATGGTGAAGTAAAATATGATGAAAAATATATTTCTTTAACGAACTCCATGCCAAGCAAAGTCAAAGGAAACTGCGCTTTTTGGCTTTGTTTATTGGAGGTTTGTGGCGAATCTTTTGTTGTCTCGTTCAGCGCACAAATAAAGGGGGCGGCAAAATGGTCTGACGCATTTGTTGTTTGGACAGAAGCGAAATAAAATGAGGAATAAATGTAAAAGTATTTATGTGTTTTCTTAATGCATATCTGATGCAATTTTGTTTGATTCTGCCCAAGGCTACAAATATTTTCCTTATTAATTCATTCATTTTATTTAGCTTTTACGAAGCGAACAAATATGTCAGCCCATTTAGCCGCACCCTACAGTATGAAAACTTTCGTACGATGTTCTTTTCCCGAATATGTCAGTTAGTCAAATCCAAAGTACGTAGGTAGACTTACCTTGAAAAGGTTTTTGATGCTGCGGATGATCATCGAGAAGACCTTGTTGAGTCGCTCGCCGATGGAGTGGAAAAGCACCAGGCACAAGGGGATGCCAAAAACAGCGTACAGAACAGTGAAGATTTTCCCGTAAATGGTGTTTGGGGTTGAATGACCGTACCCTGTAGGCGTTGAATTAAATTAATTACTCTCAAAAAGCTATGTGTTTGATGAAAGCTTCCAGCAATCATTCGAACAACGAACGAATTTCTTCTCACCACGAGTGGATCAGCGCCGTTAAAAATGTTTCTAAAGAGGTTTTCACACGATCAGTCAAAGTCTGAAGAAGGGTTCAGAAGACAACTGAATGTAGGCATCGAATGCTAACTTTTCTCTTAACTCTGGAGGAGGTCGGACGTCAAGGGACTGTGCAGTTCCCTGACGTCCGACCTGCTCAGAAAATGAATAGCAAAGTTAGCATTCAATGCCCATATTTGGGTGTTTTCCGACACTGTCTTCAGACTTTGATTGATCGTGTGAACGCCCCTTTATACAATAATAACATTCAATTAATAACAACATTCATTAAATTTAAATGAATAACAACATTCATTAAATTTAAAATAATTCCCTCAATGTTTGAAGACGTCAACATTTTTCCAACTCCACTGGCTTAAAATGCATTTAAACAACTTATATTTTCAGAAGAAATCAATAGCAATAGAAAATGAACAAAAATACCTCATAACGATAGATTTCAGCTAAAGCTTATTCACAAAAATACATCAATCAGTTGAAATAATATTTTTTCCATAAATACTGCAAAATAAGTGAAAATCAATGAGGATTTAAAATACAATTTAATTAAACAGTACAATTGATTGTGCACTTGAAACAAATACAGAGTTTTATACAGCATTTCTGTTTAGTGTGTATGTATGCATGTACAAGATCGAGAGAGATGCAGAGGCCTACATTTGCTAGACCTGATTTAACGGCAACAACAGGGTATGTGTTCAACTTGCGCAGTGGATGAGTGCAAGAGCGAGGATGATAAGTTGCGAAGGAAAACGCACAACGACGGGAAAAACAATGAAGGCTGTAAACATAAATTCTCGTCGGCAAAGAACGCTATGAATGGAAAAATGACTTCAACAATGAAGGCTGTAAACGGAAAATACCGTCAGCAAAGAGCGCTATGAATGAAAAAATGACTTCAACAATGAACGCTGTAAACGGAAAATACCGTCAGCAAAGAGCGCTATGAATGGAAAAATGACTTCAACAATGAAGGCTGTAAACGGAAAATACCGTCAGCAAAGAGCGCTATGAATGGAAAAATGACTTCAACAATGAACGCTGTAAATGCAAAGTGACGTTACCAATGCTACCAAGCACGCGTGTCGGTAGTAGTGACGCGGCGCTCACCGATGGTGGTGAGCACAGTGGTCGCGTAGTAGAGGGCACCCGCAAACTTCCACTGCTTGCCCGCCTTGTGGGGCACGCCGTCCAGCACGATCACCTCCATCATCCGGAAGTCCTGCGGGCTCACGTTGTGCTGCTCTATCCACTGCTTTTCCATCTCTGAAGAGTTAAAAAAACGTCGTGAAATGCGCATTGATACAATGAAAGTTGGTTTCCCGCACGAATTTTGGCGAATTCAGAATATCTTTTGTTCATTTGGTATGAAATGAAGAGGCTCGTGAACAAGATGTGCGTCTTATTTAGAATGCGTCGGACCTCTATCTATCAACGACAGGGGGATATAAATGACGTAGATCCCCATATTTGGTGATCATGATGATGAAAATGAGTTTTTCTCTAAAAAACACTCATAATTAGCAAGTAATCTCCGATTAAAAATTAATGATATACTTTGAACTTGACTGTGAAAGGTGACTCCATAATTCAGCGATTGTAAAAACTTACGAGTTCAGTCGCATAGAGAGCTAGATCGACCTCAGAAAACAACAGCTTTGTTTTCTTAGTTGCTTTTTATAACAAGCTTTATTTGCTTTCTGCATCTACGACACGCGTATATTTTCCGTGCTATTTGATGCTCGCTCTAATTCTAGAAACCGCTCTATGATGGGGACGACTGTGGAGCGGTGGTTTGATGTAACCCATCCTGCGTTTCATGCGAGCGAAGGCTATTCTTCAAAAATTCGTAAATGCTTGAAGCCCGAGGCCATATTACACATTTCCCCAATACTGATGAATAATTGGCCCGTATACACCTATAGTGAGTTTTTAAATCTGCATTCATGTTCTTATATGTAATCAGGGATTACTGTTCCAAGTGCTACAATTTATCCAGGACTTTGAGATATAAGGATGAACAAAGGTCCTCTGACACGAAAGGTTAATGAGTAAAAGCAAAAATGACAGAAATAAAGGAAGGAGCGACGGGCCGAGCGTGGGCAGCGCCTGTAATTCTTTGGAAGAAAGGAACTTTCTCCATAGGAGTTGACCTACAGGGCGGCGACAGGTTTTTGAATGCCTTATAATAACTGACCGCGAGCGGGAGTGGTGCGAGGAATGAGGGGTTTAAACTCACTTTCCAAAGGGAAGCAAAATCAAAAAACGCTGTAGCAAAATGCATCAAAAATAGACAAGACCGGGTTGCTTCGCACTGAAGCGCCCGTTGATGATACGGAGCGACGACAAATTGGTTCTGGTTGCTTTTGGGGAGCCATTGGGATGGTTATGACGTCATCGACAAAATGACGAGAAGTCTGTTCATTTGACGCTCTGCGTTCACGCGAAGATTTTTCCCCTGAGGGAACACTTTACATGCGGACACAACCAACTCGAAATTATACTTCAAGCACGAGCAATACGTACAGGAACATAATTGTCTTTACACATTTTATAATCCTTGAAATGAACTTCCTAGCATCACTTTTTTTATTAATTATTCTTAATTATCACACCAGTGAAAAATTAATGATTTGAGGCTGTACGTATGCTCACGTCATGCTGAATAAGCGCTTTCAAATAAGTACTTAACTACCTCCTCGTATTTCAAATATATAGGTAATTATTATACATACTGTATGTGTATTTGTACATATATACAACAATGTGCGAGAACTACACCTTCAAATACTTTTCACCGGAAATAATACCCAAAATAATCAGTGAAGCACTACACCCATAGCGGAATTAAATACAAAATTGCTAAGTCAAACTCGTGCACCCAAGAACCACTCACGAGGCAACAGATGAGCACCCACGAAATCATTAAACATCATTGCAATGTAAACCAAAAGTGGAATTATAAACGCCAGGAACACTCACTTCTCAACTCTGAAGTTTTATATCCCGCGGTTTTGGACTCCAAGTGATCGAAAACAGCCGCCCCCACCAGGAGGTAGGTGAAGGTGCCCACGATGAGGGAGAGCGTGCGGACGTTTTGCTTCTTCATGTCTCAGTCGGCAGCCGTTGACTGAAGCAACGCGTCCCTCAGATCGACCGTACATCCACAAAATCGTCACGAAATGTTCACGAGTGGAGAAATGTTCATTTTGCCACGCTACGAAGGTCTCGACAAGATCATGGCTCCGGTGTGTGGGGCTATATTTTGAATGATAATTATAATAATAATAATTATAATAGTACTATAATACTCATGTGGGGACAAGCGCGGGATTTACGTTAGGCATGGAATTTAAACGTCGAGATGGACCTCGCGAAACCAAACCCAAGGTAAAATGAGATTTGTAATAGTAATAATATAGGCTGCATGAAAACTTTGAGGTGAGTTGAAGCAGAATGTATTTCAGATACAAAATAACAGCCTAATCATCACACTGCTACGTGTAGAATATAAAAAAAAATATTAAGCGCGTAGAATATTTACTCATTCAAACTTAGAGATGCTTTTCAGTGTAACTTGACGTTTCATGTGGCCTTTGTTTAGACAACCCAATTGTGTCACAGATTTTCGTTAATTCAATGCTCTAAACTGATCTCTAACTGTCATTTAAATTCATGTTTCAGCGCACACATGCAAATATTCTCAACATCAGTTTTCGTGTTGACATAACCTAGAAGGCTTGAATAAATTGTTCTTTCCCTAAAAATTCAATGAGAATTTTAATATTCGTTCGCAAACTACAATTCTGAGTAGAACTAAAACATCGAATGTACTTGTGACTTTTCACTGTCTTATTAAATTTTAGATTTTACATCACGTGTGCTAGCTTTCGAGCCTGCGAGGTCGCTTGCAGCACCTCACTCCACGACCGGCCAGCGCACACTGACCGTCCGTCGTGCATGGAGTTCCAGAGCCGGGATTCAGGTCGATCAATAAGTATTTCGGTACATCGGGCCTCCGTATTTGGGAATCGTATTTCACAAAATAAAGCCTGGGCAGGACCGAATATACGAAGATGCAACGTTTTCAAGAAAATGAGTGTAATCTAAGTCATCGTCACAAAATTTAGGTGGAAGATCTGGTCGGAAACAGTTATCCTAGGGGAAGAAAAGGCATGCAAGTAACGAGGTTTACCAGCAGTGGGAGTGTTGGTGCAGCTGCCCTGCCGCTGTCATCAGGTGCAACAAATCCATTATCGAGAGCTTGTCAGGAAGGAAACTCGATCTCAATTACACAAAGTGCGTCAAGAGGGTCACTGATCTCATTGGTCAGAACGCAGTATTGCACCTGAACCCCGCGGGCGTTTTCAGTTAAATCAGGGTTTTTACACGGGATGTTCAAGTATTTTTGAAGGAAAACCGGAACGAAGCGTCGGCTCGAGCTAGAAAAAGATAACATCGAAAGGAACATTGAAAGTTGATATAGCAATAATTAACTCGACATAACGTGATCAATAAACTAAAAAATGCGTACAGGTGAAAACTTTATCATGGAACTTGCTCAGCCCAAACAAATACCTATTTTTGAAAATAGTCATCGAAATAACGTTGAAAACCTTCCTACGATTTAGTATTAAGTTAAATGGAGTCTTACAGAAAATGTTCCTAAGACTGAAGCAAATACTTCGTGCGAGGCTAAATGTAATCCTATAACAAAAGAGATTTAGTCTAAATGATAAACAGCCCCAGGCCAGGGGACGATGGCTGACGAGTTCGAATGAATAGGCTATTAGCGTACACACCGCACATGTATTAGGTCGATAGCTTCCCATTTTACGGTCTTTGTAATAGTGTTGACCTGCGTATGAAGTAAATTTACGTAAGCATTAGCTCGAAATAAGGAGCAGCCACAAGCAAGATCCGAGACGACCAAGTAGTGTTCCAATCCTCAGATGTCTCTTCTCGCCGAACTCGACTTGAATATCTTTCCATTGATATGGATGCCTTTCTCTAAGTTTAGTTCGGAGAAGGTGTCTAAAGAATAAGGATTGACCTGACAGGATACTGCAGTAATGACGGAACAATATTATTAGTTTCAAGCTACATGGAATGCGATCTCAAGAGAGCGAAAAGAAGAGACCACTTAGTACGGACTACAGACAACAGGGAATCTATCCACCACATGGGCTCACACACAGGATCCCATGGGTATAGAAACACTAAGTTAGAATGAAGATGAAGAAAAGACAAAGAAGTTGCGAAGAAGGCTTGAAAATGGAAATAAGTAAAGTGGGCACCAAAGACAGAAGTCCACAAGGCCTACTTACTTATAGTTGAGGCAGCCTAACCGCGTTCCCTCGGGGCGATGATGAAACAAGCGGAAGGTACACGCCGTGCCCCCCGGGGCCATGATGAAATAGATGCTGAAGGTGCGCGTGAGCGAAAATCAACACGTCAGATTTTTTTCGTACAAGGACAAATTAACTAGTTTAAATCCATTTAGAATTTCTCAACTTTAAGTGGGCAAACTCGCTAAATTTTCTATTTTTAGTGTAAAAAAATGTTAGGAATGAGCTAACTCGTTCCTCCCCGCACCTTTCCCGGGGACAATTTTCGAGTGTACTCACGCGTTTGGGAAAACTATAAAAATCCCCTGAATAAAACACGAGGCTGTGCCAGAGAAATAGTTATGGCCACTGCTCAGGTGGCTGACGGTACATTTACACGGTCTGTGTGACCGCGTTAGTCGACAATGATATTCGATATTTTAATGAAAAAATTGTAAAAATAACAGTTTGTGCTGGAACATAAGTTCACCCTAATTAGACATGGCTCACAGTTGCTTGTAGACTCAAAGGCGACACGATTTGGTCTCATCTGGGGAGGATCATGGTTCGAATCCCGGCAAGGCAGGCGGATTTTTGTGGAACCACGGAGCGCTTCCCTCGAGACGGGAAGCCCATACACCACATGCCTCACATCACCCACGCGTCCTGCCAGGTATTATGACGCGTTTAAAAACTAATAATCTAACATCAACTTTGCTGGAATACAGTTTCTTTCTCATACAAGACAATCACGACAAGCATTATAACCTTCCACAGCAAGTCACGTTTAAGAATGTTTCCTCACCTGAGGCCAACCTCTCTCTTGCTAGAGATTTTTTTGGGCTAGGATACAAAAATGAACAAGGTTACATTTTTATTTATGATAAACTTTACGAGTAACGAAGTCTTAACTACGACCATTTGCTGATCTTAAGCTTAAGACTTATCGATTTAGTTAAACAGAATAAGCGTATAAAACTGAACCCGATGAGAAGTAGCGCTTTCGACGTCGCAACAGTCACTCGTGCAACACCCTGCCTTCGCAGTCAACAATATGCTGAAGTAGCTCGGCTCATCCGCACACATTCACTCTTGTTACTTTTCACTGGAACACAACGATTATTAGGCAAATCATTCTAATTATTATGATCAAATACGAATTATTATGGTCGAATACGAATAATCCAAAAATTTATCGAAGGGAGACGTACGTTTTCTATGAGTAATCAGAAGCAAACAACCACTGCCAGTAAGGGACTGAAAACTCAGACAAAGTTGTAGGCTTCAGGATAATAATATGACAAGGAAGAAAAAGATAGACCTACTAAAATAAGTAACCTTGTAATGATGTTACCTAAATACACAGTCAATATGACAATCCGATGAAAACCACATGTAATCGGTTACTTTAAATTTACTAATCCAATGACGAAACTGAAAAACTAGTTCAAAACCAACAAACAAATGGACCGATGATGAGAAACTAAAACACCACATGAAAGAAGCTACGTTACCGAACAGAGCAACTTAAAGGGAAAGCAAGGAAGAAAATTAAGAAACGAGAGAGTGAGGAGGGTAATGGAGGGAAAGCTGCAGCACTAGTGTTCAAATTCTTTGTACTCCATCCCATCAGGGGCTTTGACTTCAACTTTTTTCTGGCCCACTTCGTTCCAGTTGGTGCTGAGAACGGTGCCGCCCGACTCCGTCTGTAAAACACATCCAAAGGTAAAACTTTAGCCGTACATCGCAGGCATCTTGCATTCCAGTTACGAATATTTTTACATAAACAGGTGCGCATAGGTGAGCTGAGATGGTGTGTCTCGTTAAAAAAGAAATTCTTGTAGAAATGTCTATTCTCAACGACTGTTCAATTTCAAATGATTCTTGAAGAGTCCCTTTAAATTTTCACCGAGACATTTAACTTTTCATGGATTGCACCTGAAAGTAACACCGAGTTACATGGAGTCAGAAGTGGTTCAGGCCACACAGGCAGCTGTCGCTGAGGGCTTTTTCCAGAGAAAACCAAGACATCCTACCAACCTCATCCACACCCCAGAGCACGGCTCCGAGCGCCGTTTCAGCACTTCACTCATGGTGGGGGAACATAAAACGGGTCCACAATCGTTCGTTTTCTAAGCAGCTTCAAGATTGAGAACGAGAGTAAACAGAAACTATTTTCTTACCAAACCGAATCATAGAAAATTAATGCGAACATCGAATTTGTACGAACAGATTTTATTTAATTTTAATCCTGTGAATCCTGAACGCAAGTTTTTCAAATTTGATCAAAATTCGATAACTGCGTAAACAAAGGCCAGGCAACAAGGTGCTAGATGTATTCATTGCTCGGCAGGTGATCCAAGAGTGCCAATCGTCCTCTAGCTCAAAAAATGTCGATGGTGTTGTAGCGTGAGCAGAATTTTAAGGAAGGCCTGGAGTGTTCCTGAACACTAAAAGGGTCAATGCTAAATTAAGAAATATCTTGTGCCGCATCTAAATCAGCGAGACTGCGTCAGAGAGGGCAGTCCGTATTACTGATACAAAAAAATTAACTTAATTCACACGAGATTTAAAAAGTTATTGACGGCAAGGAGATGCTGGTTTCTCTATTAACACACAATTCTGCCTTTACCGCACCAATAGACCAATACAAGGCCTTCGTAATGAATAGCATTTACAAAAGTAAACATTACTTACGAAACTTTTGTTCATGGCTTTTCTAGTATTTTCATCGGCATCTTTGTAAATCTTCTGGAAGAGTTGATTGAGGGCCTGATCGCCCTCGGGCTCCTCTTCTTCCACAGAAATACGATCCCAGTTCTTGCTGCCTGCAAGAGTGTATGTAGTACATCAGTCCCTCATGCCATAGTTGAATGTAAATAAAACCCGTTGTAAGTATGCACAATTAGGTATTACACTAAACAAATAAGCAACACCACAAATGATGTTTACATAATTACACAGACGAAGAGAAAATGAAGTTAAAAACAACTGTTTAACGGTAACCCAGATGGACCAAATGCGAACAAGGCTAATTGTACAAGGGTTGAACATCATTAC
>VOMN01049550.1:0-14636 GCA_014899125.1 Orchestia grillus | reverse complement strand
ACGCCACAAACAACGCCACAAACAACGCCACAAACAACGCCATAAACAACGCCACAAACAACACAACAAAGAACGTAACGAACAACAACAAAGAACGCAACAAAGAACGCAACAAACACAACAAACAACACAAACAACACTACAAACAACAAACAACACAACAAGCAACTAAGACCACAAGCGTAAACTAAGAGCCAGAGGTGCACATTAGGATTTTAGTTTCATATAACTACGCTGGAATATTACGACTGCTTTGAAGAAGGCGTTCTTGAAATGATAACAAGTCGTACCATTTAATTTTTCATCCATTACTTTCTAAACTTTGTAGAGATGAATTTTTAGAAATGAATTCAATTTACTAAATAGAATTTCATCACTGCTCAAAATTTGACGTTCCTTCGTGAGAAGACAGAAATTGAAATTTCTTTCATTGTTGCTTGTGAGCAGAAAGGTAAAATTATTGTCTATTTTAATATATCCCGATGTCGACAATCTAATATATTGCCATCGTTCAAAAATATAAAATTTAGGTTCTCTGATTGACATAGATGACTACTTCAGTTTTTTCTTAGACTACGAAACAATATAATTACATTTTGTTCTTTTTATATAAGCAACATATTAAGAGTTAAGATAACGAAAAATGAAATTCGCAAAGTACTATTTTTATCGACATATTCGGTTGTACATTTCACGTGGCGTTGAATAAGTAGAACTTTTATTTACTTTTTCCTTCTTTTTTTGACACTTCAGAGGCCTGCACTTTTATAACTTCGAAACCTGAAAAATTCGATTGAATTTCATGCCTCGTGCTAGGCCACCCTCCCGTGCACAGCTAAAGAGCAACCTAGAATCAGCACCTGAAAAAAATCCCCGTGCTCCTTCGAAGCACAAAAAGCCCTGAACGTTCATATTTTTCCTGCAAAGGAAATTGAGAACAAAATTACAGACTCGCGTAAATAATGCCAAAAAACCTGCGCACCACCGTCCGTATAATCGAAGGCAACGGCAGGAACTAGGTAGGGAAGGTGACTTGTATTCTGTGTTGAACGCGTCTGGCAAATTTTGCTTCCATCCCCGTGCATCATCATGAATCGAGTCAAATAGCACTCCTGGCAGTGGAAATTGAATTAAAACAAAAAGTATTAATGGAATCGCGTCAAGAAAATAATAAGAATTAATTCATGAATTTTTAAGGGGCTTAACAATGAGCCATGAGAAAAGTAAACAGGAATCTACAATAACGAAACTTCTACCCGAGTGTGCATGAGCTAGTGCTCATGGGCAGGAATTAAATTGCATCTATTCGCGAGTATTTAATCAATGGACGAGATCTCCCAAAAATTGGGATATGAAACAGAAAATTAGCTGATCAAACATACGCAAAATTTGAAGAGAATAACTTGCTCCCCAGATTGTGGTGACGAGGACAGACATAATCACCATGCCCTTGCACGCCAGCGGAAAGGAAGACCAGCAGTAAGCCATCAGGCTTGCTACTCTATCACTGTCACTATGCTCATTACTACTGTCAGGAGACAGGGTTATAATGATGGTAAACTTTTGATTCATCGAAATTGGGTTCGAGTAAAACTGATAGTCTTTTTCTTTCAAAAGCCAGGTTAACGAAAATGCATTGAAAATAGTTCTCTTGAACGAATATTCTTATTTGACAAAAGAAATTATTCTCACAAGTGTTCTGAATTGTTACCATTTGCTATGTAAACATTTCTATCAACCATTCATAAGTTCTTCGAATTGAATTACTGCTCTAAGCTTCTCTCGAGCCCCTGGATCAACTTTTTCTTTAAATTGCGAGCCAGTTGCCAGCATCCTGCGCTGTTGTCGCCTCCCCCCGCCGCCAGCTAGTCACAACGGATGCACTTTTTATCCAACGAATGCAAGGGGACGGCGCTCGGGAGAGGGGGGGGAGCATCTCTCACTGCGAACTACGCTTCCTGATTTCATTTTTGGGTCCAGATCCTTAGGCTCAGCAAGGATTCCCTAAAGACCTGAGAGCTCTGTTCTGAAAAACACCCGTTTCGCTACAATCTGTCCATTACAGAATTCTTCATCATTTACAGGTGTGACAATTGGGAGAAGAGACTGGAAACTTAGACACTTATGATTGACTGCGTGAACATGAATATCCACATACCAAATTAATGTTCCAAGCTCTCGAGAAAAATGAATTCTTTAAATTTTGGTGTGGCTTCTAGCGTAGAATGCTTTCATTCGGATAAAAATCGCCCTCGGCGATTATATCGGGGCTATTCAAAGCATTAAAATATGTTATGTATCTTTATCAGTGATTGCGCCTTTTAAGGTAACAATCAGCAAGTATACTGCATAAATTATAGAGTGTCGGCGATAACACACGCAATACAATGAGTACTCACATTTTTTGTTCTTGGGAATCTCCGGTAGAAGTCGTCTCCGTCTGCCTGCAGCTCGTTGGGGCGACAACGCGGGCAAAGTTTCCTTCTCTGCGTCCTGCGACTGCGCGTCTTGCGACTCCTTCTCGTCCTTAGTACAATGACTTATAGCATCACGTTCCCGTTCGCTACCTTCATCAGGTATGTTTTTTTCAGTGTCAGCTTTTTCCTCACCTACGGCTGCACGCTCCGTGTCGCTGTGAGATTTTAATTTTTGATCTTCCGATAGATCATTTAGAGAGGCTTCTGCACTGGTTAGACGTAATAAGCTTTCATCGACCTCAACAGTGAGAACTTCATCGACCTCAATAATTTCATCTACTTCATACCCGTCTTCCTCTTCCTCTAAACTGCAGCCCAACTCAAAGTTGATGCCATCTTCTTCGTATTCATCATCATTCTCGACGCCTTCGACGCTGTCGAGGCTTCCGTTCGGGCTGGTTTGCAGCGATGCGGCAGGCTTGGGCCGGGGAGACCCACAAATAGGAGAACTACAACTTCTAACAAATGCATCGACGATTTCTTCGCCCACACTCACCTGCCGTAATCTTCTTGGACTCGGCGTTGGACTGGCGTTGGCGACCGCCGAGCTGTTGAGGTTGTTGTTGTTGCTGGCGTGCGATAGGAGTTTGTGAGTTGGTGTACGAGGAATTAGGTTATTATTTGCGATATTTTTTTGTGATATAGATCTGTTAGAGCTTCCACTGCTCTTTGGCTTTTTTGGCGACACCAGCTTCGAAGGGCTACTCTCGAAGTCTACTTTCCTCTTTGGACTGTTTGTTGCCGAAGAATTTGCTGATCGGAGTGCAGGCTTATGCCTAGGGCTCGGTGCGCCACAAATTGGGTTAGGAATGTTTTCAACTTCTGGACTCGGTGGAAATACAGGTGGAATTGGAGGGGCAGCTCTCGGGAGGTGAGGGCAAGCTAAATCTTCGTCGGTGCAACATTTATTGTCGTCCAGAAGCGGAGGAGGCCTGTCGTCGTCGCTGACTGAATCAGGAGGCTCTGGAGATTTGGTTGGAGATGGAGAATCTAAAGTGATGTCGTGGGCGAGTCTGTAGGGAAAAAGATTAGGCTAAGTAAATCAATTTAAGCAGCATCCTAACTTTAACTTCAAAACCAATTAGCAGTATTGTCAGTTTTAGCTTCAGAATGTATAAAACGTCCAAACTTTGGTCGGTCAACATTCAAATCTATTTACTACTACCCTGACACACGACTAAACATGTTTATAATTCTCAGTTGACTTAATTTTGAGAGCTCCAGTGGATGATTATTACACGTTGCAAATTGTTGGAAACTGAACTGGAAATAAGAAGTGTAGGATCTGGAAATAGAGCGATCAATTAATTTCACACTTATAATTATATAATTCACCTTGCAATAAGATCTGGCCACAGAGCACATATTTCAGCGAACAGCTTGGGACCTGTTTCAGAGCACGTTAATGACAAGCTGACACAATGGTTGTTTTCTGTTCCATTTCTTTCAGCAATGTTACTCGGAAATGAAAGTTTATGAGGGAAATTCTTCGTCATTGGAGATCCTTTAGGCTTCTGAGCGCCTGCCTGCGAGTTAAATTTTGATTTAGCAGCCGACTTCTGCCCTGTCCATGGGCAATGATGCGTAGGAGTCAGGCCGGCGACCCCGCTAAGAACGGAGCCCTTTCTTGCGGGTACTTCTCGTTTTTGATCATATTTAAGGCGCTTCGAGTGAAACAAAGAATCGGAAATTACACTTTCTGACTCCCTCTTGCGTAAAACACATTTCGGCTTAGAAAAGCAGCGAACGTTTTGCTCTCCAAACTGTTCATCAAAGAATTCCTCTTCGTCAGAACAACATTGAGCCATTTCTCTCAGGATCAGTGGATTATAATAACCACTTTCCCACAAACCTTCGGGAATAGAACAGTTCGCAAGCAGTCCCATCAAAAGACTGCCGTCACTTTCTGATGGGTCGTAAAGCACGCCTGAATTAGAGCCTATGTCACTCGACTCGGGCACTGAACTGGAATTTGCAAAGAAAGAAGCCGCCGCAGAAGAAATTCGGCCGAGACTGGTAGTTTCAGAAGAATCGTCGAGTTTAAGATCTTCGCGAGTCGTCTGCTGCCCAACAAATCCCTCCTCACGGGTGACTTCTGGAGTCCCTGCACATTCATCGTAGTCAAATGACTCTTCATCAGTAGTTTCGTCATCCTTCAGCGCACTGATGATGAGTTCAGCGTTCGTTTCAAGGTTTTCCATATCGCTGTCCGAGAGATCATGTGAAAACGTACTTGCTAAGTCGTCGAAAATTTCTTCTTGTTCTTCAATGTTATCGCAAATTGACGAAAGACTCTCAAACGTAATCGAGCGGTCTAAGATAGCACTAGGATTATCGCTCAGTGTAAGCGATGTGTCCATTTTCTCTGGGTCACAAGGATTCGTTTGGGGTATATTTGTGTTCTCAGTTGTACTTGAAAGGTTATTCAAATTCATTAACTGTTCAAATGACTGATTTCTGCAATCGAAGTTATCGACAGAGCTGAACTGATTAATCGACGTATTGTCTGTTGTCGACTCATGAAAGTTTTTATTGTCAATCACGCTTCGTTCACTGGATGAATTGTAGTAAAAATCAGGCTTTTGCCCGATTGAACTAATATTTTGAAGCTGTGGCACACTCATCTGTTCTCTCTCGATTGTCTTTGCATTTGGTTGCGACTCCAGAGGTGACTCTGCGTCATCCGACGAACAATTTACTTCCGAACACATCTCTGTTGGGTCGCCCAATCCTTCTTCTACACTAAATTCAGTTGGACTGCGGGGACTAGAACAGGACGACGAAGAGCAGGAGCCTACTGAATGATGTGGTAATTCATCATCCGAGTCCCAGTTAGATGCTTGAACTGGAGACCCAAACGGAGAAAGAGGCAAGTATGGGTTGAAAAACCGGGGAGAAAGAGGTGACGAAGAAGAAGAAGTTGAGGGCGAAGAAATGGTGGATGGTGAGTCAGGCATGACGATCGACTCGACTTCCCTGTCAAACATGTTCTTGTTACGCAAATATGCATTCATTCGGACTTGATCACTAAAGGGATCATTAATTTGTGCATCAAGCTCAGGAAATCGAGAGTAAATACTGCTCGTGTCAGGATAGCTAAAATCCTCTTCTGGTAAGCCATCTCGCTGATCGAAGTCGCACTCTTTCATCTTTGAAACGACTCTTCGCACAGCAAGATGTATGGGAGGGGATGTGGGAGTAGAAGGAGTTAGTAAAATGGTAGGAGTTGGAGAAGATTCTGGAGATTCAAGAGCCGGTGATGATGAAGAAGACGTCGAAGCAGAGGACGAAGAACAGCAAGATGACGAGTCGAGCGCAAGACTTGAGGGCGGGTCCGGAGGAGTCGGTGCCTCTGTCCACACCATTGTGACGTCACCACCGCAGACGCTTCGTCTTAACACACTAGAAGCAGCCTCATTTTCGCAAGATTCATTAACTTGAGTGTGGTGGAGAGTTTTACGGGTTTTGTTTCTAAATTTGTGGGGGTATTTTAAAACGCGAGTTTCCCACGGAGCTCTAAGACTTTGAATTGTTTTCTTATCAGCGCTGCCACACTTTTTACACACAGAGAACGGTGAATTCTCTCTGCTTAAACTTGAAATTGAAGTTGAAGTGATGTTCAGGACAAATAAAAGGAAGAAAGGCACAAATACGGGGCTCAAGCAATGGATGCTATAGGCGATGAGAGCACAGCCAAAAATATCAAATACAATCACGATGATAGCGCTCAGATTCTTTCTGGCACAATTAGACGCGAAAAAGAACCTTTACAGCTACATATTCACATGTTTCAAACATTTTAGCAAAGTTATCTAATCCTTCACAGCAGGAAATACCTGAAAAATGAGATTGATGTACTTGAAAGTAAAGAATTTTATCACAATAGCAGTAGTATTGAATACATCAAACTATAAAAAATCGACCTCGCTGGTCTATGGCAACAATGAAGAAACTGTTACCGATAGAAGCCGTAAATATACTCAATAATTTATTGATTGGTATTTTACAAGATTGTGAATTCTGAGGAAGCTTTCTCTATCAAGTTATTGGAACTCGATATCGGATTCCACTTACATGATACGTTGTGATGAAAGAAAAAAAAATTGTTTATTCCGAATTCAGTTACATACAAAGCAATTAACAATCGGTTTTTCTAATAAATATATTACAGCCTTAAAATTGAAACGTGTCAGTCTCGATGGAACTCCTAATTAGGATCAATAAAACTTCAACTTGCAAATTACGTGTGAGAGTCGCAATAAAACTTCGGATCGTGATACTTGAGTATTTACCCAAAATCGTGATACTTAAACGGATCATGAAACTTAAATTAACGGACTGCAATTGGTGGGATTATTAAATTAACGAATTATAAATGGATCGTGAAACTTGAATTAAACCTGTTACATGTCTAGAACGGCCGGTTGTCCCCACGAACAGCGCTCGAGGGGTTGAGTTCGCATACTGCGATGCGGACATCTAACATTGCAAGTTATGTATCTGCAAATTTCATGACAGTTGGAAGAAAATTTTGGCAACGGGAAAAGAGCCTTATCGTTTGCTTAAAATTCAATATGATGCATAGTAATGGAAAATGTAGAGGCAATTTTTAATGGGATTCTTCTTAACTTTTCAGGCAGATTTCGAAGTAATAGGTAGCGTACAACGAAGTACGCAAGATGCTTGAACATTGTTACTGTGACGATGGGAATCACTTAAAAATATTTTAATTATTCATGACCCAAATCTACTCGGACACTGTCATACATAGGTACAGTGTCAAATGGAAAAAATACCAGAGTTATGTAGAACACTATTCAATTGATTTTTTCGCAGCAGAAGCTAAAATAACTTAAGCCTGCTCCAAAAAAACGGGTTTTTATTAGACCGATGTTTGCAAATTACTTTCAGACTGGTTACAATTTAAGTCAAGGAAACTTTAGTTATCATTTACGTCCAACTCTAAACGTCAAAGAAAGAAAAATCGTTTGTTCCGAAATCAGTCACATACAAAGCATGGTACAATCGGATTTTCAAACAGTAAGACTACAGTCTTAATATCAAGTGTGTAAGTCGAATTGAAACTTCTAAATGTGAATCTTAATTTGGAGATAGGTACCAGAAGTTTTAAAATTAACCAAAATCATTACATAATTTTTAAGCATATCTCTCTCAGTTCATAACGCTCCGTTATGAATTTTGAACGGACAACCTTAATTTTCTGATCAGTGAGATAGTTCAACTTGTTACGAATTTTGCAGAATGAGACATACTTTAAATTAGAGTTGTAGTACACAGAACGATTTGCGCTATCTAGTTCTTGCGAAGTGCATATTAACGGTGCGATGCGAATTCAAAGTTGTACTATGTAAATTAATGCTGTTAGAGAGGAAGACAGAATCATTTATTCCTAGAATATGTGATAGCATCTTGGCTCACTCATTTTTCAACGCTGGCATGAGTACCGACAGAAAAATGAAAGCTTGCCAAAGTAAATTAAGTACGTATATTAATAAGTAAAAAGATAGACGACGATTAACTTCAATTTTTTCAAAACTTCGCACCTCTCATCCTCTTTCCGACCGAACAACGCAATTTGAAGATCAGTTTTACCCAAATCTTTTGGTTCATCAAACAATTGAAAGAGGACTAGCTTCTAAGAATTTATTTCAAAACACACATCTTTTCAGATGAGATGTGATCCTTTGGCACACGAAAAATTAACAGATAGAAACTTTCTTCTAGTTTGTGCTTGCATTCATTATTTCGTGCGGACTGTCATCTATCCCCGATGGCAGACTGTAGAAGCCAGCGAATGTGGGTGCGCGGGTGCACGGACTTCGTCTTTTGCCAAGAGAAAGATGAAAGAACGTGAGGAGAATTCGTTCGTATATTTCTGGCGATCCTCGACTTAGGCCATATTTAATCTGAGCTCCATTTTATTTGTATTCAAAATGCCCAGCTACAAATAGTCAAAATATCTCTTGAGGCACAAGCCTCGAGCTAAATTTTCTCAAAGCTCATGCCCAAATTTTAGCCAAATTTTGGAACTAAAACTGAATCAAATAAAATTTAAAACTAAGAATTTAGAGCCCAAATTAAATGGTGTCCAAAATAAGTACGTCATAAGTCGAGTATGGCTTGTACTTTGAAAGAGGAGCTCGTAAAATTTAATACATGCACTTTGTTTGACACTTTACCAAAACCGCCTGACGCCACAACAACAATCTCACTCCATAACTCACTGCAGCACACTGACGCCCACTGGAACGCTAACACCCCTCACTGCACATAAGTACGATGATATTCCGAAGTTCTATCACTTTAACTCCTTTGGCGTCGAAAATATTACAGTCTCAGACAGGTTTACTTAACTTTTTAGGCAGTCCTCATATATAGAAAAAAAAATTTTGTTTTTGCTCCGATGAACACATTTTAAAGCTTTAGCAATCTATCTTGGCTCCACTGCAAGCCTGATACCTTGATTGTATGAAATTTGTACGGAATATATTTCAGCGGAGAACGATGTTTGCACGTCCAGCTGTTCATGCAATGTACACTCCGAAATTTTTAGGCCTCATCATATCGTAGGTGGTCACACATTTAGTATTTTGTTTCCGTAAAGAATAACGGTGATAGAAATAGTCTACTTTATGTTTGCACAGTAGTAGAAACCTCCCAAGCATCTTTCAGTGTGAGATTTGCATTTACAGTTAAATACGGCGTCTCTTAACTTTTTTCCATTTAATCATTCGCTAGCTGGTCCATGAAAAGCAGAGTAGCAAAGCCTCGTTCAGTGAGGCAGCCAATGTGCTGCTCAGCCCTC
The DNA here is from genome assembly GCA_014899125.1 of Orchestia grillus. Lineage (NCBI taxonomy): Eukaryota > Metazoa > Arthropoda > Malacostraca > Amphipoda > Talitridae > Orchestia > Orchestia grillus. The sequence continues at coordinate 5,333 of VOMN01049550.1, read as the reverse complement.
ACAGGAAATTTCGAAGAGGAGCTGCGGTACGTGACTCGAGTGTTCATCTCGAGCACGAGGGAGCCACGGCGAAAATTTCAAGGCTGGGAAAGACGCCTGGTGTTCCTGGCAGTTACGACCAAGCGTTAACGACGTGCCGTTTGAAATTGGAGAGAAATGAGCGCCCATCGGAGCAGTTTGCGATCAAGTAATGTGGTCGTTGATTTTCTTCAGAGGACAAAGGAGCCCGCTCGCCATTCCATGATACCGTGCCAGCCCACGCTCTCTGGGCGGGCAGCTGTGAGCGAATTCGATTCACTTAGTTCGAAGAGAGAGCGAGTCTACTTTGTTGTACGAAAATTTCAAATGCTTGACAAAAGGGGCAGTTGGCTGTTGAGTTAATTATGATAGATGCAAGATATATTAAAGGAATAATGTACTGAAATATTCCAAAAATACAACACCTAATCAGAAAATTACATTTATACAATTTTTGCTGCGGATTATATTTTAGTTAATCGTATACATGTGTGAATAAATTGTTAGAAAATTTTGAAAAAGAATTCGAGTACATGTTAGCTTATCTGCACATAAACTAGTCACAGTTTTCGTCATTGATTTTAAGATTTGCCCGATGCAAGTTATTTAAAAGCAGTAAGTTTTATGCTTTGAGAAATTACACAGAGAAAAATTCAACTACCAATGAAAGATTTTCAGTAGTAGTTTTGGTGATAAGAGGACGCCAGAAGCTTCAACTTTTACGAGAGATACCTTCTGTTTTGCCGAGAAAATCAAATGACGGCCAAAATGATTGAGCTTGAAAAAAAACGATGGCAAATGGACCAGTAAAATCAAAGAATTCTCAAAGGAGCAAACATATCATTACCAATCATAGCAAAACATTTAGCCAAAGGAGTAAATCGAAGTTCATAAAAAGTATGAAAATATAGTTCGTACGTAGTAGTTATTCATACTGGAAGATTAAAGATCTGAAGTAAAAGGTATACATGCAAAACTTTACTGGATAAAATATCATAGTTCCTGTAATTCTTGTATCTATATGTGACGTAGGCTGAATGAACCCCTTCGCGCAAATGACAGCCGTATGATCTTTAATCACACCTGTGTTAGAATTTTGCAAGGAGCAAAATCTTACAAAAATGTAAGGTCGTATTGAATTTCCTAGAAGTTTAAATATCAGCACAAAGATTAGCTCGCACCAGGCCCGGCCGATATTCTAGCAGAACTTCCGACCAGAAACACAGCAAAAACCCACATTTAAAAAACTTTCCTTCAACATATTTCCGAAATGGCGGTAATACGAGTAACATTGTAATCGTAAAGCATTTTAAATATTTCTTTTTTACAGTCGCATCATTGAGAAAGCAACGGTTGCAATAGCTACAACATTCACCAAACGTGTTCGCAGGCTGTTAAGTGCGCCGCAATCTCGCCCTTAAAGAGAGAAGGGCCCACTTTCACTCGCGCTTCAATACGTTAGGATAAGACGAAATTTAATCCTGTTTTATGAAGCATGAACGCAATACGGCGTTTCCAGAACGGCATGCGTGCTTCAGAAAACAGGCCATCAAAGCGGAATGGCGGGTGGATGTTACTAGCTTGATATAATGGCTTTTTTACAAACTTATTTTACAAATAAATCGTGTAACAATTGGTAGCATACATTACACCTGTAGCACAAATTCTTCAAAAAGATGAACATGGGAGAAAACAAGTCGGTTACTTGCTTCAACAGCATAAGAGACATGTTTTATTTTCCTCGATATCGAGTCAGACCTTAGCATCGGCTTACTCGAGGCTATCATACTGGAACACGATCAAATTTTAAATTACACAAAATTTCAATGTCCCACTCTACACAGCTCCCCACAGCTGACAGCTGGTATACAACCAAGAAAAGAGAAGATGAAGTATGAAGACTAAAAAATGAAACAAAAACATGAACACAGCCGATGGGCTGTGGATTGGGTTACAAAAACATGAAGTTACCTCATTAATGACCCAATTCGGAAGACGCGTGTACCTGAACAAGGCAAGGAGTAGTTGAGGTACAACTTACTAAGGCCAAGTCCACTCCAAAATGCTATGTCAGACCTCTCTAATGGATGCGGGTACCGCTGGGTGCAACATCCCCGTCATGTGCCATGCTGACAAAGACAGTTCCCGTTCGGATACATGTCACTATACAATAGAACCCTGTTTTTAAAATAATATACACTAATTTCTGGATTAATCATAAATCCTGCGAGTAGTAATAGTATCGATTGCAAGGCATCGAAGTCTGGAACGTCTCGCCTAACAAGAAAAGACATTTAGTAAGGGCTGTAGATATCGGGAACCTCCAGTCACGGACGTCCAGGGGACATTTTCACATCAGAATTACCGGCATCTTACAATGTTTCAAAACTTTATACAGTGTTTCCCGTCAATTATTTTTTATTTTCTCTTTGCATACTAAATTGTTTTTTAAAGAGAACAGTAATCACAGAACTTTGAACTTTTGGCAGCGTCATACATGACATATGTATATTATTGAAAATTATTCCTCAATCACTTTGGCCTCGACTCTATACACAATGTGTGTTCCAACTCAGGTTCCCTTGTAGATAAAAACAGCTAGTTAAGAGTGAAGAGGAAGAGAAGAAAGATGAGACACGGAAAAGGTCTGAAAATTGACAGAAGCACGCGAGATAGAAGTCTCGAAGGCCTGTTTGTTGTAGAGGTAATTTAAAAGTGTTCCACTGGGGATACAAGTCCCAGTGGCATATGATAGACCAGCCTAACAAGCCAAACTTATGGCCATCGCTTATGCTTAGCGTATGCCTTCAGAAGGGTATTTTTGGCAAGTTCTGCGAAGCAACTTTGCATGAACTTACTTAGGGGAAATGACGTAAACCATTATAATATATAAAGCTTCAATACAATGAATAGTGAAATTAAACTGTTTTCCTTAGGAGAAAAAATGTATGCTGTCATTATAGTAGTCAGCTTCGTGTTTTCATGTTAAAGATACAGTGCCATTCCATTAGGCAAATCGCTCAACACCATTTTTGCAGCGTGCTTAATAAATTTGAACCAATTTGAAACAATCTATTACCACGTGACCAACATCAGGCAAAAATTACAGACGTTAATTTCTCAAACCAATTCAATTGACATTTCTGCAAAATGAACTAGATGTACAGCAACTCTACAACCAAAATATTCACTCGTGAATAAACCATTCTACTCAATGTTACGCAAAAGCTTGTCGGAAGCATTCCGTCTCTGCTGGAAGCGTCGTGGTGCCTTAGGACTCTCCGCACCACACGCATCTGTAGGAAGCTCCACATCATCACTAAGCTTCTGACATCTTAGTAACGCATTATACTCATCCTTCTTTTGCTAGTATTCACTGGGAATGAATCCAGAAAGCATTCGGGACAACATTCCAGCTAGATTCCTCAACACAGTCAAGGACGGCCTCGAAGGAGCCCCATTTTTGAAACTGTTCTGGGCTGTGGCAGAGCGACCCCTGCCTCGGGGATGCATTAATTATTCAAGTAATTTAAGCTCCTGAAATAGAGTCGGCGCTAAATTTTGTACGTGAGCTAACCTTCAGAAGCGAAGTTGCACTACACTAAAGTATTTACGTAGTTTAACCTTCTGAACGCAACCATGCGTGATGCGATGCATGAATATTACTTACCTCAGGCCACAGGGGCTTGGATTATTCCGGTAACTTAACCTATCAAGGCCGAGTTTGTTCTGAATTATTCAATTTGTTGATCTTCGAGATGTCTAACTTTAAATTGAATGATTTAGCGTAAATTAACAACTTAACTGAGGTTGAGTTTGTGGTGCTTTAGCAATTCAAATTTAAAAATGCAAGGGCCGGCTTGAATTGGTCAAGGAATTTAACCGTCAGAAACAAAGTTTCAAGTGTTTCTGATATTAAACTGTGAAACAAAAATTTTCGATGCTCCATCGTAATATAAATGACTTGGAATTGAATAAAATCATGAATATGAAATTCCTGCATCTACATTTTCATTAATGACACATGACTATAAAGGATACTCCTACGTCATTGTATTACACCTATTTATAAGTTTTACTTATGTGCTCCAAGAATTCTAGAATTTCAGAAAAGATTTTCCCAGCCTTCAAAATTGGCATAGTTCACTCGTGTTTCTTTGGACACTACTTGCAGAACGGCATCCCTTTCATTTACACATCACTCTTTAGAAAGGCATGCGTTGTCAATGCATGAAAATAAATCATAGGTCCGTAGTGGAACTTCACACGCACTAGGATTTCTATCTACGCAATGATTCGTTACCTGCACCACATACAAATACACTGCTCTAGCACGATCACCTTTGGGGAGTTAGATGCCACGTCGTTCTACGTGCAGCGGAAGCCGCTTTTGCGCAGCATCGATGTAAAATCCTGCGCAGATATTCAAGACGAGCGAATTTGCAATTAACGTCAATCATGACAACGAGCTTCCGTGTCAAAATGAATGCATTGTCGATTGCGTCGTTTAAGTGTAGTCGAATTAATGTCAGTGTTGATCAATATCACTTAAACAAAACGAGAGCCTCGTATCTTTCTCACAAATTTACGCACAAAGCGCGTCAATTACACGCATGTGCAATCGTTCTATGAATACCATTCATAAGTCCGTGAAAATTATATATGTTTTGAATGCAGGCGCAAACAAATTATAGACCCCTTACGTGTGAAGGTACGCATTGAAGTATCATTGTGAGGAAATGGGCCACTGCCTCTTTCTAATCCCTTCATCGTCGGCTATTAGCCCTTCTTCAGAATTATGCAGGGCAAATGAGCCTGCATTTTCATGATAACTCCTGAAAATTCGATCATGGATTAACCCTGAAAGCTTTGACTGCTTCGAACCAATATTGTCTTGCAGAACTTTCCCTTTAATGAGAAATATTCTGATCCCCAGGTCGCCGTTCCTTTTATTTTATTAATTTCTGAACTGCACGTTTAATGAACTCTTCTTTCAGCCGACGACCATCTCCCAGTTCGGCGGTATTTGGTCGATCAATCTTCGTCAACAGCAAATTAAACACCAAAGCCTCACGAACCGAAAAATGAACCGCTATTGAAAAAAAGATTTGAATCGAAATCTATTTTTGCCAGCTGGAATAAAAGAGATATCGGGCTCAACATTGACAGCCTTTTTATAATTCAGCAATTTACAAACATCACATTCAAACTACAAATCGAAATTGCCCAACATTGCGTCTTATCCTTCGATATTTATATACGATACTTTCATATATCGAGAACTGAAACTCGCGTTACACAATCCAACATGGCAT
>VOMN01049549.1:0-13171 GCA_014899125.1 Orchestia grillus | reverse complement strand
TGACAAATGCACACTTTAAGGTTGAAGACCGCAGGTCAAGCTAGAACAAAGATAGGATTTTATGACTAAAAGAGTCCGGATTGATGCTTTACGACCATAAAATAGGATTTACGACTATCAGGAGCCAAAAACAAAGACAAGGATTTATCATCTGAACGAGGCATGGTATCTCTCCCATCCTGATGCGCTGCATTGTCTCCAATATCTCCGTTATCTCCAGCGAGAGATAATAAGGGTGGAGATTTGCTGGCAGAACGAGCAACTGACACCAAGTGCATTGAAAATAAGCCACAAAGAGGCACCCATTGTGCAACACGAGAGACGAAGGAGACGCAGATAGTGAAAGAAGGGGTTGGTGCAGGGAAGGGGTTGGTGCAGGGAAGGGGTTGGTGCAGGGAAGGGGTTGGTACAGAGAAGGGGTTGGTACAGAGAAGTGCTACAGAGTAGAGGTAAGGCATATAGCACAGGCCAGTTCCATTATTTCTGTACACGACCAAAGAAATTACCGATCGTGCGAGTGCAGCCTTACCCACTGATATGCCCCGGCACATGGCCAGCATATAATCATTACATACTCTGAGCGAACTGGCCATTTCCTGTTCAGCTTAACAACTAAGACGTTCAGAATAAACGAGATGAAAATATTCTCCTCACCGCGATCTTCCTAGGAGTGTCCAAACCTTCCTCTTCGGCGAAGACAAAATTTTCACCCGGTACGAATGAAGGAGATCCGCCAGTGCCTGGAAAACATCAAAATAAATTTGTGTTTACCAACTGTATCCATCGCATTCACTACGTCCAAGAGCTGTTCTCTAAATACAGAAATAACACGGTGTACTGAAGCTCGGCACCTCCCTACGACAAAAAGTTGTGAAGAATGAATAAATTTTGCAATAATTTCTTCCTTTGGTCAATAGCTCTCCATGAAATGTCTTTGACATAATTATGTAGATTTAAAATTAACTTTTTAGTATTCTTGAAACAAGCCAGCAGCACAAGTAAGCCATTTTATTAAAATATACATCGTTCCCTGAAGACGGTTGAAGCGAATTGAACCGAAAGCTCGGGCTAAAAAACTTGTCTTGGACTTGACTCAATTATAATAGCTTAAAAAGATGAATTCCTCAAGATGCCTAGTCTTTAGGCTGCAGAAATAAATTAGCTCCTCCACGGTAAGGCACATGGTTCGCACCCTACAACCACGGCTAGCTGGTAACCTGCTCAGATAGCAAGCTTTCCGCAGGGTCGGCAACCTTCACTGCAGGCTGTCGAGGGAATGCTTCACAAACGCATAATGATTAGACGATAATAAGTAACACCATAGACTACCTTATTTGATACAATGGTATCACATGAAGAATTTTAGATGGAATGGTATCGATAAAACCTGCCTTTTACATATATTTATTTACATTTGAGTAGGAATGAAATTTCAGGTTCAGGTTTCAAAACTGAAGAAAATCAGCAAGATAAAAGTTTAAAGTGCCGCTGTTGGCTTTGGGAGTAAAGAACTAATTTTTAACCAATTAAAAGTTCATAAGCACCTCGCAGTTTGTTTCATGTGAAACACGCTTTTCTTCTGTACCAACAGACGTCACTCGGTGTCGAGAAAAAGTCTCAAGACGGTCTTTATTAGAGCACCCTTACAATTTAATTAAATGTAAGAGAAACAACTCTCCAACCTTCAAAAGTGAAAAATGCTCGAGTCAACTAAATCAACATTCATCGCATTTCTAAAAAATGAATCTATTCAAAATACGAAAATTTCAAAGGAATCATCCATCGTCAGATTTTGAAATGACGGCTTATAGGACATAAGATACACAAAATTTTTCAAAGAACACAGAGCTGCACAAGTTGTTCGGCCGTTGACGCGTGAGAATGAGCACTCACGTCTGGAACGCTCGGACTGAATGCCTATGCCGATACCTACTTCTGTTTATTACCGTCTTCAAAAATTCGTGGAGATAGAGGGTACTGACCTCAATGAAAATTCTCGCGATAAGAAATGACGTAGGAATTGATAGGTAAAAGTCAAGACGATAACCGAAGAAACCGAGTTGGGAAGTTCACCATGAAAATGAAGATTGAACTATTCTCAAAATTCTACGAAGTTATCGGGACGAGACAGAGTCATACTCTTTCTTACGATGAGTACCAATTTTTAATAAAAATTTAGATTCCAGGTTCTCTTCAACTATAGTTTGGTCACTACATGAAACATGATCTATCAACAAAATACAGACACGAGTCTACATGATGTTTCAACTTCATTACTAAATAGAAAACTAAAATCGACGAGACCATGACACTTGACAGCTTTACCTGAAAAAGAAGTTCCGTCTCCGAAGCCACTTTCAGGCGACAGATTTCGATCTCGGCCTAGGCCTACCCAGTCTTCAGCTGACGAGAGCGTAGTAGGACCACCTTGGGTGACGTCATAAGTCTGGTTCCCGAAATCTTCCCTGAAGAGCTGGCGTTTGACCGAGTCTACACTTACTTCAGAAGTGAAGGAGCTGTTCATCTGAAACGAGAAGTTTTTACGAACCCTTGAATGTCGTTGGAAGGGCTAATGCAGTAAGATTTTAGCCTTACAGCCATTTAATAAGAGTTTACACTGACCATAATAAGAGTTTACAGTGACCTAAGTAATATGGCCAGACGTCCTGGTTTAGGTAAAACAGTCCCGTTTCTTGAGTACTCAGTCCTTCATGCTGTATCACTCCTCTCGGTATGTTTCGTGGGCATCATACAACTTTTCATACTTCAAATCCTCGTTAAACATGGTTTATTTAGATTAATATCAAATGTAAGCAAAATTTCAAAAATGCCTTTTAGAAATAGTTACCTCAGCGACCACGTTGTCAATCTCAATACTAAGGTGCAAGGTAAGGCGACCCCTTCCATGAGAGCAGTAGATAGGCAAGAAAAAGATACACAAGGTATGCTCTATTCAATCAAGAACTTGCTATAATTTTCTGCACCGCATAATGCTGATTTCACAGCTAAAAAGGTAAAATGTCCCTATACAAGCCTCTGCAATGCCAAAAATTATCAACATACATTAGATTCGCATAGACGGGTACACGGATTATAAGAATTTCAGTTGCTCATAATTCGTTACCATTTAATTATTACAGAAACATATCTCTATGATTTTAGAGTTCTTCAACAACGAGGGCATGAAATTCAAGTACTACGATTATAAATAAATTCTAAGAATAAGAATTCGCACTTCTGGCGTTTTAAGAATACCAAATGATAGCATTATTGGAAAAGGGTGTGAGGGTGCCAAATAGAGTTCAGAATATAACTGAATGTTGTGCAGAAGTGCTCTTTTGCAATGATGTACGTATTTGTAAGACAAGGCAGTACAAAATTTATTTCTCCTTTGCACTCACTGCAGCTGAATCAAATGATATGGCAGCTACATCAAATGATATGGCAGCTACATCAAATGATATGGCACCTGAATCAAATGATATGGCACCTGAATCAAATGATATGGCACCTGAATCAAATGATATGGCAGCTACATCAAATGGTATGGCACCTGAATCAAATGATATGGCAGCTACATCAAATGATATGGCACCTGAATCAAATGATATGGCAGCTACATCAAATGATATGGCACCTGAATCAAATGATATGGCAGCTACATCAAATGATATGGCACCTGAATCAAATGATATGGCAGCTGCATCAAATGATATGGCAGCTGCATCAAATGATATGGCAGCTGCATCAAATGATATGGCAGCTGCATCAAATGATATGGCAGCTGCATCAAATGATATGGGAGCTGCATCAAATGATATGGCAGTTGCATCAAATGATATGACAGCCTTCGGTGAAAAATGGACGCGCAACTTGCGAGAAAGAATTGGATAGTTTTCAAGAATTACTTTTTTAGCAGTTCCATGCTAGCGTTGGATGAAGCTTTAGAGAAGAGTACAGTGAAGTATGAAATCGCAATATCTAACAAAAAATGCTTCAGCACGACAGATAGGAAGACTCTTTACATTTTTCTCGGTCAACTTTACGCAAGACGACTAGATGAAACACTGTAAGCGAATATAACGTTTTAAAATTTGGTATTAATAATAATAGAAATTAACTTTTCTGAATGGAAACGCAGTCAGGAAAATACAAAGCCACAGATGACATTTGTGCAGAAAAATAAGAAGAAAAGAAGGCAACAGAAATACACGCTGTCAGGTTCAGTACCACGCTTTGACCATGAGATGGAAAAAATAATAAAACTTTTCCAACCTAACAGGAAAAAAAATCACTCGACATTGTTCAAGCCTCGGACTCGCTTTCACGCACGCTGGAGTCGCTTCCATTAGTACCGACGACATAAACCCTAATTAAAGAGCGTTAAAAAAGTCAAAATCCGTTTCCATAAACACCGCTTCAAACTTCAAGATTGAAGTACAACATCGCATAAAACCCACACTTCGTTAAGACCATAAGCTCCTGTCAACAACAGCACAGAGTAAAATAAATTTCCCAAACGAAGCTAGTTGTAAAAGTGGAAGTGAATTAAATTACCGCATCAGTTTCTAACCGTCGGCTTGCAAAAAAACTCAAGAGTGAAAAAATTGTACGCTTTGTTGTTGGAATAAATCGTTAACACTAATGACACGACCTCGTGATTTCGCTCGAGGCGGTCTCCGGTAACTTTCTTTTGTTCAAGTCGTCATTTCAAATTTGTGTCATTACAGTAGAGATCCGTAAACCTACATGGAAACTTGTACTTTAGACCCTATGTATCTCGGACATTGTTTTTATTTTAGCCCTAGCTGCTGATTTATCTCGAGACTATTAAAAATATTGAAGAATGCATCAAAAATTTTCAATGCACATTTTTGCCACCCAAAAAAAAATCATGAGCCTGTAATGGTTATCTGAAAAATTAGCAAAAAACGCTAAAATCAACATTATGCCCAAAGTAAAATAGTTTTCCTATTCTTAAAATATAGCCCTATCGAAAAGATAACAAATGATTTTTTCGCTCCAAGCTAAATTATCGACGCTGCGTCTGTTATATTTCAATGAATTAAAACAACCATAGTGCAACGTAGTTTGGTTTATGTAACAATGAACATAAACGAAAATTTAATTTTTCAGAAATGCTTAGTAAGAAAAAGGTTAACTAATACAACATGCAAGGCACACGTGTAGAAATGCATACATTGCTCATGGCCAACCCCTTAGGCTCATTTGAAAACAGTGCGTAAGTTATATTGAGTAAACTTTTAACGTTACAGCAAAATCACACACAAAAAGAAGTTGAATTACGAAAACATTTTAAAAGTGAAACATAACTATGGAGGACTCACCGAAATTCCAGTATGAGAATGAGATTGGTGCAATCGAGTATTTGAATATTGCATTTCTGTTGACGCATAAGCACGGAATGAAATTGTGACATAAAATGAAATTCATCACTGCGTATGCAAAAAAAAACATTTATTCAACCTCAACTGCGTACCAATAATTTAACGGTGAAACTCATGAAATGCATTCATACTACATGTGTAAACTGTGTTCCGTTGCAATCTTCATTTACACCAAAATATTGACGATTCATCGATCATATTTTATTGAGATGTATTGACATGTTGACTCCTATTCTCCACACAGGTAAAATTACATGCCGATAAATATCTCTACTGTGAATTTAAAAATAAAGGATTTTGGTTTCACAAATTTGGTTCCTCTATTAAATTTCTTTCTAATCAGAACTAGCTTATTCGATTGATGAGCACAAATTTGAAGAAAACTCGAAAATTTATATTTATACATGATAGTGTTTTGGTTACAATAGGTTAGGTTAGATGATCGCGTGTACCTTATATGATCCACTTCGGAGTTGACGTGTTAAGAGCTAAAGTAATTTTCTCTACTCAGCAACTGCTGAAGAAACTACCATCTTCGAGCAAGACCATTGTTCTATGAAACCTAACTTCCATGTAAAAAAAATTATCCTGTCAAGATTACTCATATCTACAATTAACTTTAAACGTCTAACGTTACAAATACTCTTCAATACTTTTTGCATATGGTGTGCGTCTAAAATTAACTTGAAACTTTTTTAAACGAAAACTAAGCAGTCTAAGAGGAGTAAGGGTGTTTTAGGCACTATGAAAAATAAACCAGGGCCCTCGTTATTCTTCATTAATATTGGTAGTTATCAATTATACAACAAAATAAATCTGGAATTTGGGGTATACTTAGCTTAGTTAGCAAAAAAACGGCTACAATAAATTATACTTTCAAATAAATGAAAAGTAATATGAAATTCTAATGAACCCCGTAAAAATCACGCCGTGAAGCACAGCAATGGCACATTACTAATCTGTAAAGCTTCAAAACTCTTTTCTTGAACTTAACCTGGCACCTTCTCAATTTCAGCCCAACCTTATTTAAAAATAACAACTATAATAATTATTAAAAACAATTAATAATTAGATGAGCGAATAAGCATGACTAATTTGATCATAATTTGAGGTTGTATGGTGATAGAATGTTTAATTTACACTAAACTAAAAAACTTCACCTAATATTTTCAACAGCTAAGGAGAAAATAGTTGTTGAGAACATTGGGTAAAAATTTTTCAGTTCCTATAATAGAAATTGAAATATATTTTTTATATTTTTTCAACAAAAAGACTTTGTAAACAACACTTAATTGCCAGGAAAAAATTATGTCACCTAATCTAATACAAACTGGGTAACCTTTTAGATCTCGAATGGCTTCACGTGGTGGTAAAAAATCCTTCCCTTTTTCTCAATTGCACTATAGATGCCTCAACCATCACGTGGCAAACGTGCCGCATTTGCCAAATCTTCAATTGACAGAAATTCAGAATTTAAGGTAAGATTTCTTCACGAAGTGCGTAAAAAAGGTCCTCCGCAAGTGACTAACATTGGGAGCTTCTATTTGTACCAATTGTGCTCATTTAGCCTACATTTTTCCAACACTACTACAACAACTGTATTCGCATCCCAGCAAGCAACAAAGTAGCATTTCAAGGCGTAAGCGAATCGACCACGTTACTGAAGCGTAGGTTCTACATTGTACTCCTTCCCCTACCGCAGCTAGAGCCTCGATGGGGCTAGAAGAGGCTTTGGATGATGGGGCTAGAAGAGGCTTTGGTTAAGAATTGCAGGTTCTTCAGACTATGAGACACTTGTGACGAAATCGTTATAGAGTCTCCTGATGTGGCTTCTTTCAACCATTTAAAGAGGGGAGGTGGAGTTGGCTACCTAAGACATTCATTTATCCCGGAAAAATTGGAACATATCTGACCCACAGTATTACAAGTAGAAGCAATACAAAATATACAACCAGAAAATAGAAATACAAAATTTCGGTGAAGATTTGAAATAAAATTCGTTCATTTCTCTCATCTCTTAAAATGTTAACATAAATAAGTACCTTATTATTATTGGCAAAAATTTTAAACTCTGATGCTAACAATGATATTTTCCTTTATCAGACCAAAACTACAAACAAGCTTAGTCTTAGCACAAGTTCACTGAAAGACAGAAACAATCAGTTTTGATCTTCTACCTTTAATTTATCTGAAATTGAAAAGTTTACAACCTCGCTTAGTCCAGTTCCCCTTCACTCTTTATCGCTCAAATGATCAATGAATGAATGAAGTTTAATACACGACACATCGCAAGTCCTTTTTAGTACAGCAATGATCATTTGTGACCGACCTAACCCTTACAGCCCGCTTAGTATTGCAGTAATGCGCACGCTGGGGTAAATCTTTCACACGCCATCTTTTCTTGGGGTACTTTCTTTAAGTAGCAGCATGCATCAACTCATCCTTAAGAACTTCGCGTTCAAGTAATTGCGTTTTTACAATTGTCATTGTATCCTCACAAAAGCGTAAATACATTATACCCTTAGGTAGGGAGGTAGCGTAGGTAGGTCTCTTACACAAGAGTTTTTTTTGGCCTTCACGCTGCCGAGTGTCGATTGAGCAACTATCGCTTCTTCTTCTTGTTCTTCTTCTTCTTCTTCTAGCTGCTCACACAAAAATTGTTGAACACGGGAGTTCTAAACTCATTATCAAACTTTTTGCGATGCGGTCTCTTTGCAATTATCAAATGGCTCACAGTCCAGTGATAGTGGACAAGTCATAAAACATATGGTCTAAATATAGCCAACATCTACGGGATAATATAACTGACAATGGGATTCCGTGGCTCTTCCTTAGTCCTCCTGAAACCAATTTGCAATCCCCTAGCCTCTAGAGGACCACGGACTCTAGGTTGAGAACTACTGCTGTACAACGCTTGCATCGACTCCTGCTAGGTGAAAAATAGCTGGTCAGTTGACAGCGCTGATAGGAAAGCTGAGGTCATGTAAAAAACAGATAACAAAACAATCTACCCTCACGTGGTATGAATACAAATGAAATGCGTCGTAAAACCGAACTTACATCAAGAAGACTGTTCCCATAGCTCCCCATGCGCTCAAATGAAGGTGAGATAACGGAGAACAAGACACTACATAAGTGAGAAAAAGAGAAGGAGGGAGAGAGGCAAGTAGGACTAGTCGACGGTCTAGCCCATCTGCAGACCCGCCCTGATTTCGATCGCTGAACAACCCTACCAACAGCAAAAAATCCCTGGTCATCATCAGAAAGACTGATTTTAAGACTGTATCACGAGTTAATCTTCAATTAAAATGCCGTGAATAATATTCGACGCATGAATAGAAAACAAAAATGAATTTAATCAGAATAACTGAAACTTCTTCGTCATCAAAAACGAGAGCCTAAAGGCTTATGAATTTGGCACAGATGACGTCATCATCGATCAACACCGAACTCGATCTCAGCTTGGTACGCAATCTCTATGTGCTACGTCACGCCTAAGGTGAAGTTGAGACCCTTTCCACTTATATGGATCTATACAAACAAAAATTTTATAATAACTTGTCACACAACCCGTCAAAACTGACGGGACTTATTATACGTTTTCCTAGAATGAATGGCATTTCTCCAGTGGAATACGTAATGGGTTACAAATGATCCTTACAGTATCCTTTGAAATTAATATGGTATTTATAACCATGCTATGTTAACAATAATACTGTCATACATATATCGTGTGCTTAAGGAAGAAAATGAAATGATAATTAATATCAAGAAGATAAATTCAATGATTGCAATCATTGGAGACTTCTTTGGTTCGTCAACATAAAAACACTACTCTCCTTAGTACGATACCCGCTCCTCTTTCTACTCTTAAAGGTAATGAGAGAAGTAAATTAAACAACATATCACGACAAGCATGGAACCTTTCTACGCAAGAGGGTAATCTTTTACAGTGAAAATAAGTTATTTAGAAAATGAGAGACAGCTGTGCACTATTCCTCGACGTTTTATTTTCATTAACTTGAAGCGCAAGTCCTACTCGTCACTTCTAGAACTAAAATCTTATGAAATAATCGTTTAGCGGACACAAGGCATTAATTGAATCCTGCGCAACGAGATTCGATCGCCAAATCGATCGAGTACACCTTCGCTTTTTTGGGCAAAAGAATGAATTCAGAGAAAGCGCGCAAAGCAGAACTTGAAAAAAATACAGTGGACCAAACCAAGCATATGGATGAGTCGCATGTGCAAAAAACATTGAAAAGCCAAAATGAAAAATGAATGATGAAAGCGTAAAGAAATTTACAATTTTTGTTTCATGAGAGTAAATAGGATCTCCTGTGTTTTTTCTGTATGACGAAACGGAGCAACTGACTTTCTATAATAGATATTCTTGTGATGAGGTTGTGAAAAAGGAACAAGTCAATGTGTCAATGGCATGGGGACGATGTGAATTTTTTCTTTCACACATTTACAAAGCCAGAGTAACGGAGGAAATTAACGAAAGAATTATACGTGCATGCCTTCCCAATACGTAAGTTAGACAATTTCAAAATTCAATAATTTCAAATATTAACACATTATGAAGATTTTTAGCTTATTAAGTTTTTAGTAAAACTTTTGATTTGCCAAATTAATTTAGAGTGGAAAATTGATAAAATAAAACTGCGAGATTGTAATCAGAATGCCTGTGCAGAATTTTCAATTTCAGTTCCTTCATCGACTAATATAAGTAGCTAATTAATAAAAATTGACAATAAGTTTCAAAAACCAAAAGCAATGTTATATAAGCATGCCTATAAGCTGGGTTATATAGGCTGCATGCCTACAGAAGCGATGACACTCGTGTGGACGGAGAATGAACGCAAGGTGTCAAGCCGAGGTAAGCTGTGAGGAGTGAAGCGACGATGAAAAATTCTTGACATCAAAAACTCAAAAAACATGAAACATTTTCCACGTCAGTAATGCAGTTGTCATCAAAAGTGCTGCCACCGCAACTTCATCCATCTCATCAATTCGCTGACTGCGCAAAGTGCAGGATTCTAAGCTATCACGAGATAACGAAAACATTCGTCTAACATGAGGCTCTAGTTTCGTCAAACGTGCAGTCGACTCTTTTGAAGTATTAGGCAGGTCACATGCGAAATATCCAGTTCTAGGAAAACGCTTTTCTTAAAGTCGCAAAAAAAAAGAAACTTACTTTCAAAAAAGTATACGTTCAATTAGTACAAGGAACTTACCGATTTTTCAGAACTGCCTTCGAGTGAAAGTTGCACGCGATTGTCTTGCCCCAACTCCCATTCTCGTTGGTTCTCCTGTTCTTTTATACTCTTTTTCTTCGCTGCAGACCGCAAGGAGCGCTTGCCGACTGCTTCTTCATTTTCATTCGTATCAGAGAAATTATTCTGAACAGGTCGACTGGGCTTCTTGAGTCTCATGGTTGATTTCCTGCCACTGAACCTTGTCACACTTTCTCCCTCGTTTTGCAACCTATCGTAGAGTTGCGACTGAACTTTCAAAGTCGTTTCAAAATTCTGAAAATGGATTTTTTCCCGCATCAAACGAAGGTAATCGAAAGAACTTTGCTCGCCATCGAAGGGACTGAATCCCTGAACGTGTTGGTCATCATGTTTTATCTTTCCATTAGCGAGAGACGAGCGCTTCAGCGCTTGAGCCCGCAGGTCCCTAGCCTCGTGGTTATTTTGGTGGCAGGGTTCACAGGGCACACGGTCGTCTCCTCCTTCCAGGCAAGCGAGCGAGTTTTCGCTGGTGTCCGACAAGTTCAGGCGGCGGCCTACAGCTTTTCTTCGACGTCGAGACCGCCTGCGAAATGAGTTTAAATAAAATGAGCAGAATCAATAACCCATGAGTGCGTCAGAAAAATGCACACATCACTTTAGAATATCAATAATTAGTCATAGAAGGAAGTAACGTATCCTGAATACAGCACACAGACTGAAAATTGCATTTAACGAGACTGAGTGAGCTAAAAATTTGTTTAGTATTAGATGAATTTTGACATTCGAAAGTGAGGTGTGCATTTTTTTAGACGCCCACACTGACCTCACCAAACATCGGCACTGCACTAGAATCTTTGGCATAAAATTTTAAATCAAATTAGACCATACAGAATGAAGTAGGCGCTCAGAACATAACGAGGATATAAGTTGGCTTACAAATCTCTTTAAAGAGTCGCGAGAAGCAGCGCCATTTGAACAGTAGAATTCATAAAATACTTGCGTTTATGTACGAATAGCAATTGCTTGATCGAATTCAAGTTAATGAATGTCAAAAGAAACCTCATCTCTAAAATTTAAAAATATCGCTATTTCCATTACTACGTACAAATGATACGATAATTGGTAGATTTTCGAATAAGAAACTAATTACAGAACCTTTTACGAATTCGCTCCCTTCGATCCTCCTCATCAATTTCTCAGCGACGGGCTTCTGAATGGTTCACTATCATCAATGGTTTGCGTATCAGGAAACTTGTCTTCAGCATGTATAGATAAGTTGAAATCCGAAACATTTTAAGGCTTCAATTCATTCAATGTGAGATATGAACAATGCATATGAGAACGAGCAATGGAATAACAAAACAACTACACACAGTACCAACTACACGGCACATGAAGAGAAATACTTGCCAGGTCCTAGCTGCTATACTAATATTCTGAACAATAAAACAATAACCCTAAACGCACAGAGCAGCGAATGAGGTCACGGAATGTCAGTCTTAAATTACATCGAGTACCTAAACCATTACTTTTTCACAATGAAGTGCATTTTTTCTTCTAATTAACCATTAAAGTTATATATAAAATCCCGATGTTTTTAAAACACACCGTAATTGCGGTCCCTAAAATAGAGGGAGAAGTGTAAACATTGACGAAGCAGAGACGCACAGCTGATGTTCAGAAGACGTGTTACTGCAATGTTATGACAAACATCCTCACTCTCCAATAAATAAATTTTCTTATACCATCATTTCAGTGTTGCGGCTTCATACGCGTACATGTACACTAACTTATTTGAACTGAAAGCAAGGTTCTTTCACAGAACTTCACGAATGTGGAGCACACACACCACTCACGCCTGTCACCCTCGCAACTGAGACGCATCGGTCGGTCATTTCGCTTGCTCCACTCGTACACTCACACTCGGGCGCCGGGCGGGTGCCAACTAGTCATTTTTTTGTACTCGTTCCATTCATTTAAATTCCTCTTGTCTACGATTCAAACTATGACATCAGAGTAAAAACTGCATCGAGTTACTGGCAAAGAAAACATAAGAACTAATACAATTATTTCAAGCAATATAGGCTCTGCCAAGTGTTCGAATAAATGCTTGCTAAACACGAGGAAACATATACTGTAGTTTAATTCAATCTTTCCCAATCTTTCCCCTCATCACTCACGCGTCAGATATTTTAAGACATTTAAACCCCAATGTTTACTATACGTCAACTAAAAAGTGAAGTTTATTTTCGTTTACTCAGTTCACAGTTATTAATCCTATCTGCGATCTTCGCATAAGATTTAACTTCGGGTAAAATTTTTTTTATAAAGGGTACATAACATTTCTCACATACCTATTCGTGGAATGTATTATAAAAAATAAAGCTAAGATAACAATCGAAGCATCTAGTTATAAGGGAATACGTCGCAAAACTTTGAAATCATTTTCGTCTAAACGTACAAGATATCATCTAGCTTGTTTATATTTCTCGGGACTTCTACGCACTAGAAATAGTGCAAGTA
>VOMN01049542.1:0-32511 GCA_014899125.1 Orchestia grillus | reverse complement strand
ACTCTCTCACTCGCGTTCTTGATATAAGGAGCAGCCACGTATACTTGTGTGGCCATAATTATTGGTAATTATAGATGTCAAACATTGGGAACGTCTGACTGGGTACGGGCATACACCCATAAAAGCATAATCATTTCCGAATTATTTGACCTACATTTTCGTGGAGCTTGAAACAAAAATGTGAGGCATATTCCGGTCAAGATTCGCCATACTCTTTGCATGTGAAATTGTCTACCGAATAATTCATGGTTTCATACAACGAAACCCTATCGTGCTCTTAAATATTTGCTCAACTCTGAGAGGAACTAGATGAGTTTTTATGTTTCTGCCTGTAAATTAATCTTCTAGGGTGTCAGTTCACTTTGAAATCTAGTTCTGATAGCCTCAAAAGCCCCCCGATAATGTGAAGTATTCATGATACCTCTTTTGATGTAGCATAGATTATTTCAGCGAGACATTGATTCGTCTGTAATTGCATACAACAAACCTCAGCGCATTATTGTGTAACGTAGGCGTTAAAAGTCTGTGGAATTACGTGAGTTGACGTGTTTCCTAAGCAAGAGGTTGCTCCATTGCAACAGGGCTGGTGGATCCAATAATGATACTCGACTTTAGCTAATGATGAACTTTACACAAGTCTAATAATATGATGAAGGTAAAGCAGCTGAGACGTCGAGTAGGCAAGGCTCTATTTGTTGCCTCTTTACTGAGAAATGAATTAAAATGAAACGAAGAAATTAACGTATAATGAACAGTGCATGGTAGATTGTAGTTTCATTATATTATTCCGGAAAGAATTGCAGAAACCGACAATAATTTTTTTTTTAAATAATTACTGACTGGGTAGGTATTGTGCTTTGTGGACGTAACGTAGTAGTTCCTTTTGTACAAAGACTATTGAAAGTGTTAGAAGTTGAAACAAATAATATGGTGCCAATGAATTCTGGTAAAAGTCAGCGCACCTATTCATTATGAAGCAAATTCCATGATACATTAAAAAAGTAATACTTTTGAGAGGGTCACTGGCATCAACAGGCCAACAAGTTAAGGTATTTTCCTTAACACCATTAGGTAGCGTCTGTCAAACACTGAAACTAAAATTTTAGGAGCAAATTTTACTTCGCTAATGCAAGCACAATTTCCAGTCTCGATGCATTTCACGATCCAAAATAGTGCCTGCTTTACTAGAAATTATTTTTACACCCGATGTTCTCCTGATATCTAGGATATTACAGTGGAGATGCCACGCAGAAGTTACGGAATAAACGAAATGAAATGATCAGAATGTATCAGAATGTTGTGGAAAAGTACGACTAATTTTGATTTTTTTCACAGATACCATCAGGGATCCTCTAGACACTAGAAAATAAAACTTCGGATGAAGAGATAGGACTGTGAAGCGTTGTCGCCAATTATTTTTCAAAAAAGCTTCGATTACATTATTTTTGAATGAAATTAATGTATTGTGATTTTGCGATAATTTCTACTAGTAGGAGAAAAGAGATTTTTGTCATATTTTGACCGTTGATTGACCAAAAAATCCATATGATCAACTGATCTGATTCTCATATTTGTCCTCAATTTTGTTTCTAGTGGGCTCCATGGTGCAGTGGTGAACGTGATGGCCTCACAGCCGAAAGGACAAGGGTTCGAGCCTCGGCTCAGGTGGGTGGGGCTTTTCACGTCACCACGGAGTACTTCCCTTGTGAAAGGAAGTTTAAACCACACATTCCTCACATCCCCCACCGCACCAGTAGTTGTAAGGCATTTAAAACCCAACGGTAAAACGTGTTGGAATAATAAAGGTTCTAGTCTGTATTGTCTCCTGCGTATTGCCTTCCAATGTGTCGCTTGTTCCTACCCTGCGTCTCTCGTTCGTAATTGATGATCGAACATCTACTCCATTATACTGAAATAATTACGCTGCTCTGAATTGGTGAGCTGTCACTCGCTGGAAGCTTGCGTTAATCACGCATTATCCTCTTGAACCTTAACTTGCTAATTAAGATCTAAATGAGTCATTCTGCTTTAATAACGTCACTGTAATAAAAAATTGCTCTACCTAATTATTCAGCACATTAAGCCCTCGTGGATTGCTCGGCGAACGCAAAAAGTCGAGTTTAATCAAACGGCTTTAGAGAGCACTTCTCTATCCAATTAAAACTGGTCTGTTTCTTGAATTCTCATCGTAACCTGTTGACCTAAAGGTCTTGAAAACGTCAGGGGCACTAGGCCTAAACTCGGCAATTAGCCAGGCCGTCTTTTCCCACCCACTCAAGGAGGTTAAACAGAAGATACTTGAATTTTCTGACTTTCCATATCGGAACTTCGGAGAATGGAACTAATTTTTGAAAAATGGTTGTTGCTGTTACAGTGTATCGGGAGATAATTATTCTCAAGAATTTTAAATGAAATTATATTTAGGTATTTCTTCTCTATCACCAATATTGTGAATTTACAACGCAAAATAAATGTAATGAGTGAAAATTCCCTGCCCTCGTGATAAACTTGATAACCAAATTCAGTCTGCCGTAATGTTTTGCTCCATTTTTACTAGTGTTTTTTCCTATCAGCGAACATATAAGTACTTTTTCAAATTCATAAAAGGAAACAAAAATAGTCCAATAATTACTAACGATTTTGTTTTGCAAAATTGCTTCGTTAATTTCGTTTTTTTTTCCCCTACTGATCTAAGTCCGAATAAAGATAACTTCCGTTCTTTGCTCAGCAGTGTTAATCTTCTCGTGCCTTGCAAATGAAATTCAAAGTTGTTTCAGTATTGTGAATATATCCAGCTTCGGGTGTAGTTGAAGTAAAAAAAAACATATACATAGAAACCATGCAGTCGTGTGAGACTAATTCAGGAAATGAAAGACAAAAACATGTCTATGACGAACTTTAAGAACTCATGCAGAGATGAATGGAGCTCACTTGCGCATCTAAGATAATTTTGCAAATATTTGCTTAGTTATAAAGCATCTGAGAGGCAAAAACAATCTAGACTTTTCTCGATTTTTGACAGCGCACGCCGCGTGGCCGTCGTGGGAGTAGCACGAACTTCTCAAGAATCGAGAACGGAAATTTCAAGGAATTTTTTCACAGTTTACTCAAATTTTCTCGAGCGGCCTCAATTCTTCGCACGCGAGCAACCCAGTTAATCATGATTTTCAAAACCCTCGAGACGAAATTGGGACACATTCGTGATGAATATCAAACAAACGAGCGCAGTCTTGGTGTCCAATTGAGACGGGCGTGACCGGTTGTCGGGCACCGTCAATTATCAGCGGGAAGATTCAGAGCCAATTAGAAGCATCGTTAATATTGCCTGTTCAAGTGACTGGCGATTAATTCGAGGCAAAGGACCTATCCTTTAACTCCGGTCATAACTGGTGTCATTTGAGATCTATTTATTATTTCCTTGCGCCCTATCCATAAAAGTAGGATTCAATTCGAAACGCGTAAACTTATAATTGATGTTAATTTACAATACTTTGCAATTCAAACCTAAAAATATCTTCAAGAGCTTGGTTTAGTTGAAAATGCACAGTTTTTTAAAAACTGTGCGGAGAATGAAATGCATTTTCGATGTGAAACCTAGCGTTCTCTTCGACCCCAATCAGGAAACTCGTAGCACCAATTGCGATCGAATCAAAGGGCTGTGAAAAGAGAAGCCATGTATCACAATTCTGTTTTTAATGTTTTCCCATACTCAACTATTTCGTCCATTACTATTTACATTTTCTCTCCAGTAAAGTGGGAATTTTGAAGTACACAAACTAAGAGAGGGACTCTGTTTTTTCACCCTTCGCCCACCTTCCAATAACTTAATGAAAACAGAGAATACCAATATTTCAATATTCATGACGATGAAATATGACATTCTACAGAGAACAGCGACAGGGAATACCAGGAAACCAGACCGGACAATTCTTCAGTGCAGTTCGAGCGATTTTCTGAAAATATTTGTTCATTTACACGCTCCAGCATGCCGGATATCCTCTCACCATTTAGCATTTTCAAGCCAGGGGCGTCTACAGCTAAGCCAGGCAGTGATGTTAGATGAGGCTTGAATTATCACCTCTTGCAATAGGAGTAACACTGCAGGTTTAACCTTGGCTTATGTTCTCGTGCGTAATGAGCTTTGAATCGAGGTGAAATTTTTTCATCGCTACGCCATGAAGTCATTAGGTTCTCGTGACAACCAAGATCATCAAAAAATGGGATGCCCAAAATATTTTCCGTGCTGAAGCAGTTGTCAGTTTAAAGCACACAAAAAGGAACGCTTTCTAAAATAAATAGAATTTTTTGCCCGGAATTCCAGAAATGATAGTCACTGTATAGTGGCCATATTACGTTTATTTGCAGTTATAGCTGTACTATCTACGTTTGCAGCTGAATAAACGTCATCTTCGTTCAATTAACTTCGGTAACAAAGCCTGTAATATCGCTGCAAAAGACCCAATCGAGATGGTCTTGCAGTGCCCAATTGCACCTTCCTTGCAATATTCGGCCAGAGGAGCTTGGAGCGGATCCCGCGTAGCGCTCTGCGGACCGACGACTAGCGGAGAACTCGAGAACAGTGAACTACTACTGCACCTAATACGAGAACACAAGAACTCCAACACACAAGTACAAACGAACACTAGAACAAAGACACGAGGACGAGAGGACACCTATTACTCAAACTCTACATAGAACAAATAACCCAAATTCTAGCACGCAAGGACACGAGCCGCAAGGACACAAGGTCGTGACACACTCGTTCGCGCATGCGGGCCACCACCTCGAGCAGCCCTGGATATTCTGAAGGCCCCAATTGCGGGGCGGTTTATGCATGCAACCTTGATCAGAGGATATCTGAGGGCTATTCAATAGCTCCAACGTCCACTCCCAGTTCGTTTCGGGTGGAGGAAATAATGTATGGAATTCAGGGGTTATTAGGGCACAAGATTGCCTTGAGTGAGCTTTGGGATATTTCATTTGAGAATGCGGGGTCTTCTCAAAATAACGGTTGCAAGTTATGCTAGCGTGCTCATTTTGATCAAGAAAACGAAAACAAGAATGGCTTTTAGCAGCCTTCCGTGTCGTAATTTAAACATATACCGTTAACCTCTTCTATATGAAAAAGTGTTTTGTTTGACAAAGACAGATTTATATCTTATCCACTCGAACTGTACGTTTAAATAAAATAAACCCGCAGAATACTAAAAATTGTAATTACTGTAGGTATAGTGAATCTGAATGCTATCGGTCGAAGGTTTATCGA
Organism: Orchestia grillus; assembly: GCA_014899125.1. Classification (NCBI taxonomy): domain Eukaryota; kingdom Metazoa; phylum Arthropoda; class Malacostraca; order Amphipoda; family Talitridae; genus Orchestia; species Orchestia grillus. The sequence continues at coordinate 27,245 of VOMN01049542.1, read as the reverse complement.
ATCTAAAAGAAACATTACTTTCAGTAGTGATTTTTTCAGTTGTAATGCTTTAATTCGTACTTAGTTTACCAGACTCACAAAACAATTTTCCATCGATGACCATTATCCATTCGAGGTATTTATTTATGTTAAAAAATTATTTCATTCATTGCAATTCTATAGTGACGATTTTACTTGACTTCATTTACGTATAATTTTGTTAGCGTAGTCATCAGAGTGATTTCATAAAATTTATAATATTATCGCTCGTTTTGCTAATAGTGTTCTTGATGTCTTGCATGAAATTACGTTGTGTAATCTCATGTATCCATTTTTTTCAGCATTCTTCAAGAAAAACTCTTTTTTGAAAGCTGCTTTGCATCAAGTCGTTATTTTCCGGCGTAAAAAAAATTCCGAATGTTCTGAGGAAAATTTCCGAGCGAATTTTCAAACGGAAAAAGATCCACAAGTTTTCACGGGCACAGGCTTAATAGGAAATGATGCAACCTGAGGTAAATGGAAGTTAAACCTGCCGGACGAACAAGGGATGAGTGCGTCGGAAAACACAGGATGAGTACCCTTAGCGGTATTGAGTTAAAGGTAAGGTAAAATCACAAATCAAGAACACAGACAGAATTTTTCAAAAAAAATCGTGATTAGCATTATAAAGGAACAAAGACGACAGCAACAAAAGGGGAGTTCAAGAGTAATGATGATAGGGCAAAAATGAAAATAGGAGTTGGATAATAACAAGTGTTTAGGGAAAAATAAATAAAAGATGAAAACAGCTGAAAATTTTAAGGAGGTTGAAAATAAAAACAATGATTAGCAACAATTTAAATAAGAATCAAATTAAGTAAGCCGTCAGAGGTAACCCGATAATAAAATTGAGGAAAACTATTTTTTCTGCGTATGAAGGATTAGTTTTCCGTAATCTAGAACTCAGAGGTCGATTTTGAATGGAAGTTTAAAGGGTCGCCCCTTTTCTCATTAGTAATTCACACAACTGAGGAATTTCGAGCTAGTATACGAGTACATTCTTGCCATCAACCATGCCACTGATCCTTCCTCGGCTACTCTCGGTCACCTCCGCGAGTGGTGGCCAGAACTGACACGCTCCAGCACCGCAACAGACACGCACGCCGTCACGTACTGTCGGCGCATGCCTTCTACTCAGGAATATTTTATCAACTTAGGCTTATAGCGACCAGCTTTCCACTGGTGGAATGATGGGATTAGTATTGATTAGGAATAAATTCTTATTACTTCGATCAAAATTAAGTTAAAATGGGTTAAATAACTATTCGTACCGAACCAAATAACTTACATTTTTCGTTGTTAAACATATTTCGGAATGCCTTGGAGAATTATGAATTTTACTTAAGAAAGGACGAGATCAAACACATCAGGAAATGCTTAGTTGAAGATTCAAGCTCAAATGAGGAAACCATCAAATCTCGTCGAATTGGAACAATGCTGCCTTGAAGAATGGAAGAAAATACCTCTGGACTTCTACAAAACCCTCATCTCTTCATACAAGCATTACCTGGAAGAGGTTGTTCCTAATAATGGTTATGCGACCAAATATTGATGTAGTTGAATGTTATGTTACAAATACATATTTGCCGCCCTATTTTACTATTTTGTAATTGTTTGAACATTTTTAAACAATTTTTTCTTTCACTAAATATTACCTAATGTGTTTGATCATGTCCTTTCTTGCGTAGGACTTACAATTCATCAAAGCTTTCCGAAATGTGTTTAATAGCGAAAAATTTAAATTATTCGTTACGTTCCAAATGCTTATTTGACCTATTGTAAACATGCACACGAGTGCAAAAACATGGTCGACTATTTACGCAGTATTTCATCCATAGGAAAAGTAAGTAAGTAAAAGTAAGTATCGTCCTTTTCAAGTAGTATTCTAGAACACGTCTGAAGCATGGCTGCTTCTGACGTCGTCCAGTGGACGCCGCGTGGCCCCCAGCGCTCCATCAGACCGGTGCCTCCCTGACCGTCTCTGCCATCCTCGCTACGAGGACCTCTTGAAATCCGACGATGAAAGCTGGTTGCTGTGATGAGCAAGTGCATTGAGTCATGCGGTCCTCCCTGGGCAATGAAATAAACTTAAGTATTTCAATACTCGGGTCCGTACCTCCAAATTTAGTCGTCCCATAGCTATAAGCGGAAACCCAAAATAGAGTTAATGTCAAAATTAGTGAATATGCTAATGTTTTACACCTCACCCTCCGTAAATCAAACCTCATGGCACTACCTGTATGTAGCGTCATCAGTACTTCAATATTTCAAGCTCATACTACGCTCACAGGTATCGGTTGTTATCATACTACGCTCACAAGTATCGGTTGTTATCATACTACGCTCGCAGGTATCGGTTGTTAGCGAGATCGCTCTCCCTTGAGCGCACCACATTTCTACGAGCACTTCGTAGAAACTCAAAGCTCTTGACTCGTAGGGAGCTCTCGAATACAAGCTCATTCACTATACTGCAAATGTTTCCCTACGAATTGGTCCAAAAAACGCACCTACAGTTTGTGATTCGTTAATTTTGAAGCAAAAGATCAGCGTATGCGCGCAAATTAACTGTGACCGCCAGATACACACGGCTAATTTAATAGTTACACTGCACTTCCGCATGAGATTGTTCAGTTTAAGCCTTTTTAATTCGAAATTATAGAATTGGAAACAGGAAATACATTTTCTTGCCCCTGCGTATTTCGGCCAAATCACAATAGAGTGAACGATTCAGAGTTCGAGTTTGTTTTTGCCAGTGCTCATATTTCTAACCCCCACTCGGCTTTTTCAATACTGGTAACACAATAAAATCATAGGGATAGGGATATGACACATTAGGTTTAAATGAAGTTCTAGCACCACAGAGAGACTGAACGACTGCTAATGCCTATAGAAAAAATCTAGTTTATAGTTGAAAGATCTTCTCTTACGAGTTAGATATTTCTGCTGAGATTTAGAAACGAAAATCTATTAACACGGAAACGCACTTCAACCATGACGAGCCTGTTATCAAAAGCGTCGCCATGAACAACTCTGGAGAGCGCAACATCCTCTTCACTCGCCAAGTAAAGACACGGTTAATTTAGGTATCCGCATTTTTCCGAACTCAATAAAACATCAAAGTACCGCCGAAAATTAGATGACTATACGTTGGATACTTTCGAAGCATGTAATTCGGGAGCACGGTCCCTGACCACACTTGCATGGCGCCTCATAAGAATATCTTATTTAAACTTCCTGTCCAAGGGAAACACTCCGCCCGAGGTATCCAACCCTGGAGCTCGAAGCTATGAGGCAAGCACGAATCATTCAAAGCACATGGGGTCTGCTAGAGGTGGGGTCCACAACTAAAGTGGTCACGCGCACTCGCCCTCTTAACTGGCTAATTGAGTTTGCTACGCAAGCCTGTCAGTTAAACTTGGTACTCAAACCTATTATTGCGATTAATTTCGTAAATTTATTACTCATGCGTATCAACAGAACATAGTAGTCGAATATACTAGACGAACTATCCACTCAAGCTGTATACTCTAACTTGTTCAACCTTGAAACGCGGAATTGTTATTTCAACAAGGTGAACTAGAACTTGTCACTCGAAGTTGTTATTTGAACTTGATACCAAAACTTGCAGGTCCAACGTGTTGCTTGAATTGGTTAATCAAACTTGCTGCTTGAACTTTTTATGTGAACTTTCTAAGCGAACTTTCTGCCAGATCTTTCTGCTCAAACTAGCTGGTCAAACTTTCCTGTCAGACTTCCTTCTCCAACTCCCTTTCAGAACGTAAAGGTTAGAGTGAGTGAACAGAGGCGAGCCGATCATGCCCACATTCATGGCTCTCTGCTCTCAGACGAGGAGAAAGTTTAGACTTTTAAATAGAAATGAAAGCAGAACTGTTTTGCCTTTTATAAATATTCGTTGGTTGAATTTACCAATTTCCAATTGTTTTATTCCAACTTCTTTGACATAAAATAAAAAATGAACGATTTTTTAAATTAATAGTAAAGCGGATTTTAAGATAGCAGGATTTTTATGCAGGTAATCTTTATTGAAATGCGACGGACTTGCCTGAATATGAAGTAAAAATTCAGCTAGCCAATTTTCGGTCATTTTGAATGTATGTTTATAAATTTGGAGGCATAGTTTACATCACCGTGTATAAACTTCACGATATTAATTTTAGTTCAAAGAGTTTTAATGTTTTGATATTTTCTATTTTTGTAGCTGGGAACCAGCCTACGAGAACATTTTACATCAAAGAAAATATCGGCTGCATTGAGAGGATAGACGAATATTGGCAACGTCAGATCGCCAATAAAATTGTTGAGCCTCGGTAAGCACCAAAAATTCCATTGAGAGCTCGGCCCATGAAGATAATTAGTAGGGACTGGGTGGTGATTAATGCCTCTCATAGCCTTACTTTGATTCAATTTTTGTATAATGATGCACTTCTGAAAGTTTCTCAAAGGATGTAGTGTCCAATAATTGTGCCACGTAGATGTACGCTCCACCTTAGCTCAGAGAGGTCAATGCGGTTCTCGAACTGCATGGAGCCTTTGTAAAATAAAAGTGCGCTGCATGTACGCACGTATATTTTAAATTTAAGTTCTGTTTAAGTGTATTAAAGTTATATGCTGCATTTGAATTCGAAAATAATGAAGCTTCTAAGGATTATTCTTTAGTTTTCATAAATCGGGAATGGGACGACTGAATAATGCAATGCAGCCGGGAATCGGAATGGGAATGCTGCTCCTCTTCGGAAGCTTCATCTCCTTTGTGGGTCAACAAATTGAATAGTGAAATATACGCGAATTTTTGCAAGGTCAGTAGTAACGACAAGGTGACTTTTAATGCTGCTTGCTTTAGCTGTACACACTAACACGACGCTGGTCTGCTACTGCGGAATATTCTGCTTGACTTACTGTAGGCTATTGGAACCAAGTTCATATTCTCGAGTAAGTTGGAGGATAAAAATTTTCAGGTCTAAAGGCTCGCCTCTCAGCGACGGGCGGATGAAAAACTGAAGAGAAAGGGGCCCTTGATAGTGATACAGTCGGCTGAAAAACTTGCGAGGATTCAGGTGCGGCTCACGGGAATGAAAATGCAAATTCATTGCAAAATGACTTCCAAGCTCAAAATTTAAAAAGGCACGAGGATTTCGCCGACGCACACTTGTACCTCCCTAAAAGCGATGGCTGCCTTTCTGCGTGTCAACGCTGGCGCAAGAAAACAGAATTAATGATCGAGGTGAAAATTAAATTATTTTGCGGCGGAGTGAGCGACCTGCCTAGAATAATTCTCCACCGCCGCAGCGAGGTTGCGGCTGCTGCGTGAGCAAGATGGATGCAGCGCGGGGATGCGCGCGTGACTGCGTGTCACCAAATAAACTCTTCAAACTTTGGTCATCGCACTGCGCTAAAAACCCAACGAAAGACCCTTGGGAGGCCATGAAAATTTAAAATGGCTGGTTCAAGGTCTCTGAAGTTCAGTTTCATTTATTGTACGTACGTTGGAAAATGGGAGCGAAATATGAACCAAAAACAGGAACGAGAACTCGTGCGTGGCTGTTCTGACATGACACCCACAATACAAGCATACATACATCAGGAGGGATGTATTTACTGCCGATGAATGGGTGATGTGCTGATGGTGGTGAGCGCTGATCCAAGTGTTGCAGCGTCAATTATTCTTGACAGTCCTTGAGTGCATTTCTGTGCTTATTTTATCATTCGACTTTTATGTATTTTTTCCCAACCTGCAGGTTCTGGTGAGATTGCTTCAGTATTTTTCGAGGTTTTTCGAGGCTTGTTTCGAGCTCGGCGTCACTGGTTTTCAAGATTCCCGATTGGAGCCAAAACAACAGAAAATGCGGTCCTGTATCCAGTGGGACGCCTTAGATTACGCAAACGCATTCACAACAGCACACCATTTGCCATCTATCTCTGCAGAAAATAGGTTTCTTTGCATCCTCCGAGTGAAGCGATCCATGCTGTACAAAACCGTTCATTTGCACTTCACTGCGCTGCAGTCAAGCTCACTATAAAATTCTATTATTTTGTGCCTTTTTTCTATTGCAAATGACAAATGATGTGAGCGTGTGCCGGCTAAACACACAGCGTTAATTTTCTTAAGTGTAAGGAGCATTTACCATCAGCCGCAGTGCACAGCGTGACATGTCTGGAGACAATAATCCCATCCATAATTTCAAGAGCGTGCTCTAAATGCCGTACATGCTCGCCTTAGGACGAGTGAGAATGTACATGCGCAGTAAGTTATTCAGGAATTATTGCAGCGACGACAAAAACAAAATTGAGCATCGTGTTGTTGCAGGTATAACCACCACTGCGTCAATAACGGGGTGAAATGATTTTTCAATGAAATGTGAGCGTCAAATGCTTCGGAAATCATCTTGGAAATGAAGCACTCTTGACAGAAACACGATTACTTCCTGGAAATTCAGCGTCTTGATCGAACTAACATTATACGCTTCTAAAAAGCTTCTGAGCATTGCGATGGGGAAACATCCCATGTTGAGGTTGACCATTCAACACAACGTATATTGAACAGTGACGTGCAGTATAATACAGGAAAACGCAGCCACATCTTTCTTTCACTTAGTCTATTCTAAGAAAAGTACACATTCACAAATAAGTGGGGGAGTTTTGGAGTCTATGCACATCTTTATGTTTAAGTCTGATTCGAACAACATCATTCTTTAATTTACACGCTGCATAGTTATGATACAGGTAGGAAGCATAATGCGCCTGTATGGCCGCCCTACGACTGTATCGCCCAGCGCTGTCGAGGTCATTCCACCCACGATCGATTTGAGCTTTGCCGTAAAGTCTTTCCGAGCCGAGTGGTGCCGCCTTCTGCACGTATGAGGGGTGTGTGGCTCACCTCCTGCACGTATGAGGGGTGTGTGGCTCACCTCCTGCACGTGTGGGGTGTGTGTGGGTCATCTCCTGCAAGTACGAAGCGTACACGGGCGAGGTTCACTTTCTACAGCGTCGTGAAGTAGGTGTGAGTGTACTCGTGAAAAGAAAAAATACTCACGTCAACTTGAACTTGTAAAATTGATCAGTTTCAAAGCATAACAAATACCATTTGGTGCATGTAGGGTACATTCTCATAGCAGCAAAGAAATATCCCCCCACCGGAAATGTATTCTTGATGCATTTCACTAGCACTCGCCCTGCCAGTTCTTTGACTCTCATGAAGCTGAAGTAGACTCATTCCGTACAGCTCAGCTGTAACTAACATAATTTATGTATTTAAGTGTAACTCTTAATTTCCCATCCATAACGTATGTTGTTATTCTTCTGAGACTGCTTGAGCAATTTCGAAAAATTTGTAAAGGAAATTATACGGCAGTTTAACGAGGCCATTTTGGCATATGCTTGCGTTTTTTGAGAGGGAATTAATTAATTTATTATTCATGGCTAGTCTTTATTTAAACTAAAACTAGGGATTCCTTCCCTGAGCAATGCTATCACACTAGTCTTCCCTCTTGACAAACACGAACACTAATATTTTTCTCCCTGATAAACACCTTCATGATGATGTTCTATTTTGATAAACACCATCACAATGGCCTCTCGTCTCGATAAAAGCTATCACTACGGTGCGCCAGTCGAGGACCTCTGAGCAAAGCCAAATGTGACCGCGAGCGTCACGCCCTCTCAAGCGTCTGTGACAATTGCAACCTATTATGTACAGTATGTACTGTTAAAGCTATCTTGCTTTGCTCTGTCGGGAGACTCTGTGACGCATCAACGCCTCACACAAAGACCTAAAGTGATGCGTGTGATCAAGTGAAACAAAGCGGACAACAAAAGGCGATACGCATTCTGTTCGAACAAAGATCATCCAGAATACCGCATGATCGGTTATTGGTGAGTGATTGATAGCTAACTGACAGGGCGTGAATAAGTCACGCTATTGATCGAGTGCTCTGAAGGAGAATAACAGATTTAGTAAATGTTTAGGAAAGCATTAAGCAGAATGTGTGAAGGCTTTAGTCCTAAATTTGGAAGAGTATACGTAAAAAAGATGTCCGCTGCTTTTCAATCTGAACGTAAGAAGATTTGGATGAAACTTTTTTACGTTGAAATTGAGGTGAAGCTTTGGAAACGATGCCAAAATAAAATATGTGCTTCATGCTGTGTTCGGTATATCACTCCTAAGCTCAAGATGACAATTCTTTGCCTTAATTGAAATGAACGTACTCTATTAATTTAACTTATGCTCATTTTTTCAGTTTTCCTATTCTATCTATAAGGGTTCTGTCCTAAGTCCTAAGCAAAACCGTTTAGGATCATTTTTTAATGTTAAAAATGTTGCTCAGCTTAAGCAGACTGATCATTAGAACAAAATAAAAAGTGGCAACTTAAACAAACCTGGAGGTCCGAAGTTGGGTTTCTACTCAGGTTTCGTACTGTCAGACACCGATCACGCGGAATTGATTAAGCGAGATTAGGTGTCTGATTAAACGAGGAATAGGAAGGCAGGAAGCATCAAAGAGAAATTAATATAACTATCACTTGTGTTCTGTGATCACCATCATCACTGTCATTACCCACTCTGCAAATGAAAAAAAGGTCATCAGAAATGAAGCGATCGCACTCACAGTCATCGATTTTCACGAGCATACATCAGAACGCCAATTTCAACATAAAAAAGTTGTCCTTTGATAATTTAGGATCTTCTCATATCCCAAATTTTTCTTAGCATCATCAGTAATTTACAGGCAAGAACCTCGAATGCCAATTACCGGGGCATTCCAGTGATTGTCTAGGCTAGACGATTTTTGAACGAGTTCACGGTGCCAGCAGCGACTATTTTCTGGTATTTGATTTCAAGTAAGCCGGAAAGAAATTCAAGGCCTGCGAAGATCTGAAAGGTTTCTTTATACGTTTATGACCGTTATTTCTGGTACGAAGATTGTCGCTTTCGATGAGCCCTTCTGGGCTAACGTCGTTGAAGCCATTAAGAGTTTTGTAGGTCTCGATTAGTTGACTTTGAAGTCTTCTTTGTTCAAGCGAGATGAGTTTCAGCCGTTGCAGACGCAGCTCGTAGCTGTAGCTTCGAAAATCAGGGATTATTTTTGTGGCTTTGCGCCGAATTTACTTCATTTATTTATGTTTCGTCGTACGGTATGACACCAGAGTTATAATGCATTTTCCAAAGGAGGTCAGACTCATGGTCAAAGTTCCTTGCGATGGAACCAAGAATTTTGCTTCCATTCTCGACTTTTTTCTGCATCCCTGTCATTCATGCTTGAGGTTTGTAGTGATAGTGATGCAAAGATCATTTTGCTCTTCTACTTTTTCGATAGGTTTGTTGCTAATTGAGTAAGGGAAATTTCGGTTATTTGTTATAACGTACAACATTGAGCATTTGTCAATGTTGAAGCTCATTTGCCAAATTTTGGTCCTTCGGATTAGACGATTAAGGTCTATTTGGATGGTTATTCTGTCCCGTTTTTAGTAAATGCCGTGTAACAGCGTTTCGTGACTTGTACGAACTTGTTGATTTTACGGATAATTCTCATGCCATCTTTGATGCCATCTCTGCCATCTTTGGTGTTGATTATGGAGAGGAGTGAGCCTAGGACGCTTCCTTGAAAGACGTTACTGATATTACTTCTGCCCAGTCGCTATGTTGCTCATGAATCAGTACTCTTTGAGTGCGACTAAAGGACAAGTTTCATATATATTGAGAATAGTCGCCTTGTACGCCGTGGGCTTTGGCCACAAGGGGAACTTCACATAAAAGACTTTCTCAAAGTTAAGGTATATGAGGTATACAGCTTTTGTGCAGTCATGAAAATGGTTGACTTCTGCAAAAAAAGAGTCGAGAAACTTCTTGAGGCAGCTGCATTTTTTCCTGAATCCATGCTGGGGGTCAGTTATCAAGTTATGAGCATGTATCTTGTTGTCCAAACTTTCATTAATTTTTCCATTTTTTTACTGTTTACTGATGTTAGGGCAATTGGGCGATAGTTATGGGGAGCTCGTTTGATTCTCTCTATAAAATCGGAGTGAAATTCCCTTGCTTTCAATCTTGCGGAACTATTCCAGTTGCGAGTAACCGATAAGAGATGTCTGTAAGGAGTTTGCTGATCATTTCAGCAGTTGATTGAGTATTCAAGGTACTGAGCAGTCTGGTCAGGTCGATTTGTAAGGGCGTCGAAGGTTGAGGTTTCTCTATCTTTTTCACCGTGAACATGTCCTCATGCCCTGCCATGACTGTCACGGCTTCTAAAGCATCTAAAGCTTGAATGATGGGGAATTTTAGTTCGATCTTCCCTTGTGAACATATATGTGAAGTAATAATTTAGAATTCTGACTTTACTTCTGTTCCCCGTTTGGATTAAGCAGTCAAGGTCAATCAATGGCACAATAATGATCTCTTTTCAGTCGCCTATCGTTGACATGCGTGTAAGAGGTTTTAGGAGTAGATTTTTAAGCTGCAATCGCGATTTTTCTATTTCGTTGTACATTCCTTATAATTCTCTTCACGTCCCTGCAAGCGCGAACGTGTTCAGACGGTGAGGTTCTGTTTGGTCTCTTTTGAATATTGTGCATGGCTGTTGTCTGACATTTATGACGAGTCTATTTCTTTCGAAAACCAAGAAGGGTTTGTGACTGGTTTTAGTCGCTTCATCGGAACGTAGTGTTTAGCAGCAGTCAAATTTTTTTCTTGTACCGCTTGACAATCATGAACGTTATCATTTCTCACCATTCTTTCAAAAATCAAATCTACAAAGTTCATCCTTTCATTCAATGAAAGCTCACTCGTGGGTAGTTAAGGATACCTTCACGTTGCTTCCTAGTGTTAGGGCCATGAACTACAAGAGCAAAGTCAATCGTGTGATGATCGACAATTTTGTCCGTAACCTTGATGACTCCTATTCGTAATTCGGGAGCCGTGATGACGAGATCCAGGGTATTATTCTGCCTTGTGGCTCGAGGAGATCCTATTGCAGAAAATTTGAATTAAATACATCAATTAGCTTATTTCAGGAAGCCCGACGTTGTTAGGAGCTCCACTCTATGTGGGCGAGATTGGAAATCTCTTAACACTATGCGGAGAGATTGAAATCTCTCAACTCTATGTAGGGAGATTGGAAATCTCTTAACTCTATGTAGGGAGATGGGAAATCTCTCAACTCTATGTAGGAAGATGGGAAACCTCTCAACTCTATGTGGGGAGATTGGAAATCTCTTAACTCCATGTGGAGAGATTGGAAATCTCTCAACTCTATGTGGGGAGATTGGAAATCTCTTAACCCTATGTAGGGAGATTGGAAATCTCTTAACCCTATGTGGGGAGATTGGGCGATGTGGGGAAATTGTCTGCATTCGAAGATACACTAGGTTGTTGCATCATCAGTTGCTTCACAGCCAGGATTTCAATAAACGAGTACAATTTTATGTTTGTACGTGGTCGAGGGTGGATTGCGAGAAGTAGCAGCTCAATTCTTTAGGTTGCTCGCTTCTTTTTAATTGTATTTGCTGATTTTCTCTGGAGCCACCATCCCTCTTACTCTCAGAGGGCTTGCAACATTATGGCTTACATATCCTTTCAGTAAAACTTCCCTGGGAGATCCCGTTCATTTAGATCTAGCCAAGTTTCGTTGAGGACTATAACGTCCTGAGATCAGAGGGATGCGATAGCTTTCAGTCCTCCATTTTTGGTAAGAGACTTCGTACATCACCCTCTAATATTTTCAAGTGCTCATCATTTTGGCCTGTTTGTTCGCTTTCGGTTTGTTGGCTCAAGCTGAGGTCGTCGCTGCGCTCATCAGATTCGTGTGGTTGGTTTTCCTCGCTTTCCTGTTCTCTGTTTGACTCTGAAAATTGCTTTTCGCTCTCACATCTTTGCCTTTATGATGAGTGGCTTTCGTTGCTTCTCGCACACGGTGTGACTGTAAGGATTTTACTTCATGCTTGTAATGCTGCTCTCTTAGTGAGTTTATTCTATCGAGATGTAAGCCGTGGTATAGTGCGATCGTTTGGTTTTTCTTAGTGACTTCTTGTGGCTATAATGAATGTAGTTACTTTATAGGCATCCCTTGCATTGTCGGAGTGCCATAGTATTCAAGTAACACCTTCGGGTGGGAGCGCAGCTCATTTCCCTCGTTGACTGCTGAGTTTCGTGTAGTCTCTGACCCTAATGTGTAAGTATGACAACGAATGTCCATTGTTGTGCTTTGAATTTTGCGTGTATTTCTTAATTTTTTATGCAAAATACATATGTAGGATTTTTTATTCAGAGTGCGGGGTCTTTCCGCAACAAAAATGTGGTCGCTAAAAAAGTGTGATGTAATTCTGTTATGTTCATTGGAGCTCGTACTCTAGCTTATTCAAGTTTAAGACCTCAAAACCCATCAATCGTAGGGATATGAGCATAGTCTCATTTGTTTGAAATTTCTTGTGATTCGGTCGCGGATCTCTGGCAAGTCCGCAGCAGACTATTCTTAAAAAAACTCCCAACTAATTAGAATAGTAAAGAGGGGAATGAGAGAGAAATGTCAAAATATAATTGAAATATTCCAATTAAAATTGATTTTCGATATTTTCATGCTCGTGAGCATGAACCCTTTAACGTGTGTACTGCCTGTTGGCATAATTGTGTGGCCTGGCATGTGACTAGCAAAACCAAATCAAGAGGATTCAAGGCCCAAAAAAGCTTGCGCGAGATTGCCATGGATGAGCTCTTCGAGCATGGTCAGACAGATCATTCAAATGAATTTTACATCCACTTCGATTGACGAAGAGTCAGGCTAAGCCTAGATCTACCAACTAAATTTCCCCACTGGAATAATTTTTAATTTTGATTGCTTGAAATCGCAATCTGTAATTATAGTCTTAGGCGACTTAGCACTTAGCATATTAGGCGATGAGGCTTACATTTGACGTATTGGCAAAACACAATTGAGCCAAAATTTCCATCCAAGCGTCTCCCGCAGCTGACCTCAAGTTCAGTAGCATCGGCTCAGCGTAGGTTTGATAATAAAATGTTTAGTGTGCTTAACGAATTTTACAGGCAAAGCCCTTTAATGGCAATGCTCGTAGCAATGTTCGTAGCACCTCGCATGGATCACGATACGGGTAACTATTGTTATTTAACGCAACACAGCTCGATGTACTCTGAATCATCGATATTTCATTCTATGTATCAAGTAAAATGTCTAGCAGTATGTTCTTGCAACTTCCACATTTTAATTTTAAGGCTGTAATTGTCAACGTGAATTACATCCGTAATTCTAAGGTTATAATCAGTGATCACAATCAGAAGTGTTACTTGATTTTTACGTTTTAATTTAAGGTTGTAATTTTACTGATTGAAAACCTGATGTACCATACTCTGTATGTGAGTGATATTGGAATAAACGATTTTTCTCGCTTTCTTTAATCGCAGTTATTATTTGGATGTATACTCAGTTCGTGTTTTTTCTTGCTTGTATTAAGTGGCACGGGGCTCATAGTTTCCTCTGGCAGTGTCTTTCGCGAAGTTATTTCCCTCTCCACAATACAGGAGAGGATCTGAACTCACCCCTTACCAAAATTTTGAAGTTATTCTTGGAGAAACAATGATGTACCTGGGTGAATCAACCTTACTCGACAGTTTAGAGCTGCAGCTACAGGCCTTAGGCGAAGATGCGCGCGGCTGTGTGATCCGGTGCGGAATAAGAGCATCAGGTGTACTTCCCGATGTGAAAAGAGTCATTTTAACTTAATAGATTGATGTACAACGAAAGCTCTGTTGATGTATTGAGCTAGTGATGACAAGCACTATTTGACAAAACATCACTTAACACCGAAGCTTTGAGGCATTTATATTCGGATTTAGTTTGTGCCTTTTTGTTCTTCGCAGTCCACCTGAAGAAATTAATGGGTGATCAGATTATGTTTTGCATTCGAATAAAATACTGTAGACGAAAGCTAGATGTGTTACTGTCGGCACTTTAACAGCTACTTTATGTTTCTTTTTGCTAAGGGACTCAGAACAGTGAGCTCTGAATCATTTTGGACGCACATTTGTGTGTCGGTTTTGTGAAAAGCGTATGACATGCACAAGTGTTTCGAAGCCTCATTGTATTTCCTAACAGTGTACGATGCTCAATCAATCGGACTCAAACCTCTAATTCAGTTAGGTAAATACCACCAACAGCAAACCCCACGCTCCCACTATATGCTGTACTCTCGCCCACAACGCCGTAGGCGCAGAGGATCAGCTGGTGCAGGTTCAAAGCCCACTCCGCAAAGTACGAGGCTTCCATTGAAGGCACAGCGTGTTCATTTCGGGCTTGTGATATCCAGGCACAATACTGTGATGTCTGACGGGTACAGATTTCATCAAGGAGCTCATAACTGGGACATTTGCATGCGTGGCAACACAATCGGCTTGCGAATATTATGAGTAAAAGCCCACGTTGGATGTTCATTCCGTAGACTTATGATCCCAACCTCGCCTGCCTTACTCCTACGCCTGCATGAGATGAAAGTGAGCGTGTATATACAGCGATCTCGCACGCTTGCTAGGTCGTAACTTTGAAATGAGCTTTTTGTATTACGTGCGAGGCCGTGATAGTTGCTCTAACGCGCTCTCTAGAGATCCAAGACCGCCGCGGATGAACTAACCAGCAGTCATTAATTGACTGACTCATGAACTAAAACTATAATAAAAACTTCGTTCATCGAAAAAAGCTGATCAGTTTTCGAAAAAAAGCAGTTAGTGAATCTTTACTGAACCTCCACGTGCTGTCCTACTAATTTAAAACATTGCACATATATCCCAAGAACTGTTTAGGAGATATCATTTTCACTATCGCTTCAGCTTCGGGCTGGCTGTTATATTCATATCAGACCTCCGAGTAATGAAAGAGATGTTAACATTGACTGCAGCGCGCAGCCAGGGGTCAGTGTTATTAGTTAATATTGTAGCATTAACCTGGCACTAGGCAGGCGCTGCAGAGCCGCACCGCCTGCGGCAGCAATGCAGGCTTGGCTCAGGGTTTGGTGCGACAGCGGCAGTGCGGCCAGTTGTCGTTTACATTTTTGCGGTCTTTCACCTAGAACGCCTCAGCTGCAGCTGCTGTTGATGAAGCAAACGTTGCGGTGAAACGCTGATGTATCACTGAGTGCTCTTGATGAACCAGATGCTGGCGTGAAGCGCTGATGTATCATAGTGTGGTTTTGTTGAAGCAAAAGTTGCGGTGAAGCGTTGATTTATCACAGAGTGCTCTTGATGAAGCAGGGACTGTGGTAAAGCACTGGTGTATCACAGTGTGATCTTGATAAAGCATATGATGTGGTGAATCACGGGGCAGCACAGCGAACTACTGTCATGCACGGTGCAGCACCGAGCACTGCTTCAATATACGGTGCTGCACCGAGCACTGCTTCTATACACGGTGCAGCACCGAGCACTGCTTCTATACACGGTGCAGCACCGAACACTGCTTCAATACACGGTGCTGCACCGAACACTGCTTCAATACACGGTGCTGCACCGAGCACTGCTTCTATACACGGTGCAGCACTCGCAGTACGGTGCATTTCGACCATTTTAGCCCTCTCACTAAGGAGGAGATCGGCCTTCGTCTTCATGTCGGCCCCACGTTCATTCTGGATGCCTAAATTTTTCTTTTAAGTTATTGTGCAGCTAGTGCCACTTTTCATAAGTACTATTCACGAAATCCCTTCAGTAAATTTAGTATTTTTATTCAGAAATTGAAACTACTTTTACACGTATTTCCCTCACATCCTCAGCAAAAAATAATGAAAGTAGCGTTTCGTTCTACTATGTGTAATGTATCAGTAAGTGTCCAGAATTAAAGTGAACCATAAGCCTGGAATGAAATTTACAAAAATGGACTATATTTCCCACTTGCACTCAGGCCCAAATTAAGGGGACCGAAGGCAAAATTATCCTCTGATAGCTGATGAACTCTCCTACGATGTATGAGCTTGTGATACACTTCAGGTTTCCATCACAATACGATCGGGATCTCAACATTAAGAAGATGGACGCATGAGTTTTGAATAATGACAATTTAAGTGAGAAAAATCGTAAAGCTGCGCATAAATACGCGCTCAGTGTAAGGAATCCCAAATTTTTGCATGTAGAATCGAGGAGTCTAATTTTTATTTTTTGCAAGCACAGTTTCATCAGATGTTAAAGGCTTTGAGTTGTTTGGTAGTCTCTAGCTCACAAATCTGCACTGTGTTACATTTTACGGCCTTGGAGAGGGCCAGGGCTCATTACAGATCGTCCAGAACTGATCGTTCGAACAAAATATACTTAATGCATACATAGCCAGCGTGCAAACAACGTTGCGGGTAAAATGAGCTATTAATGTGTTTGAGGTTGATTTTGTTTGTTTGGAAACAAACCCTATGTATACAAAACCTAAGTGCGTTCTTTGGACTACAGGTATAAAAAACGTATTTGATCGAATAAAAAGCATTTACTTCATATTCGGATAAGTCTAGTTTCACAAGTTCGCTGAAGACGATTTCATGGAACTAAACTGGTCTTAATAATAAGTAAATTATTTTTATGGCATCGGAAAAATATTTCTTCTAGATACAGGTACTCTTACGTTCTTCGACTCCGAACACAAAGAAGAGTTTCTACACGAGCGACTAGGGTGTCCAGAGAGCCATGACAGCTCACAAGCAAGCCTCTAGTCCAGTAGTGCTATGCGAGAGCAGTTGTTTTCTAAAAAATATCATTTTTAAAATAGAGTAAGAGGAACTTTGAAAAATGGTATTCCAATAGAAGGTGAGGGATCAAAATAAGTTTAAACGTGATTGATGAAACGGGGGAATTAAAAATTCGAAAAGAAGGCCCCTTGCTCAGGATTGTACTTGGTCAAAACAGAGGAGCTTACTTTTGAAAAGAAACTCGATTGCCGCACCGAAGACGCAGTTGAGTGCTCTGGCGGCTTTCCGGTGTGTGCAGTAGCGACGAGCTCACCAGGTCGATTCCACAAAGTCTAACAAGATTCAGCTCCAAAATATTTACAGCGCTTGGGAGGGTGTGCGGCTTCGAGCTCGAACACGCCGGATTTTGAGCGCACGAGGGGAAATAGGCTCCCCGGCTAGGAAATTAGTCACTTATTATTTTTAGGACTCTTGTTATTTACTACATTCATTAATCAGTTTTCACAGCGGTGACCAAAGCTTAGGGGATAAACAAGCACTGGACAGGCATTAGTCTACATTCAGAGCTGGCAAGGTACAGACTTGTTTCTCAGAAGCTCCACAAAGATGGGACGAAAGCGAAATGACTCGGAATGGCAAAGGGTGCTATTGCATTTGGTCGGGCCCAAGGACAATCAGTGAATGAAGTAGCGGCATTCGCTGGGGCTTCATGCCGCTCTAACATGCAGGACTACTAACAGGGGAAACAATCCGGTGCGTACGGCTATTGAGGGCAAAAGTGTCTTCAGAAGAAAATTCTAATTCATAGAAACAGTCTCTGTGTGTCTCGAATTTTTGACCGGAATCGCTTAGCATCCAGGATTAAGCTACTTCGAAGTGTCAATGATTAAACTACAAAGATTAAACTACTTCCCTTCTGCTGCTGTTTCTCAACGAACACTTAGTAGGAAACTCCATGCCATGGGCACGGAGAGCAAAGTGGCTCGATGCTAACTATTGTCCAAGAGGCCCCTCGTTTAAGCTGGGCCAAATCATATGTACATTGAACTATGGAGGAATAGAGGAATGTCAGATGAATTACAATTCTGTTTCTGATGCCCGACGTCGTGTTCAGCGAAGACCATATGAAGCATTCAACGAGCTCTGCCTGCAAGCGGCGGTTCAAGGAGGAGGGTCTGTCATGTTAGGGCTGGTCCAACTACCCAGTGTGGGTCCTTTAGTACATAGAAGTGTTCATCAAACTGAACCAGCGCGGCTGCATTGAGCTGCTTAGCTAACTAAGTTCTGTCGTTTGCACAATATCTTATTGAAGATATAAATGTTCCTTTCCCTGTCTTTCAGGATGATAACTGCCTGTGCATCGGGCTAGAACTGTCATTAGCTGGCATGACAGTCATTGAGGATACGTCAGGTATTTCGATTGGCCTGGTAAGTTCCAGACCTGATCCCGGCAGAAAATTTGTAGGACTACCTAGAACGATAAGTTAGACGTCGAGTAGATCGTCCACTTACTGCAGCCGCACTACGAGCTCAGTTGATGCAATGGTAGTTTAAAATCGACCAAGACACTTTTAGTCTGAATTTGCAGTAAAATTGCAACCATTCTCGTGCTTGTGGAGGCCCGACACCGTCTTAGTAAAAGGTGACTAATTTTTAGTCCGGGCAGCTGATGTATATTGTTGAAGTCTTATGTTATGTGCATACGCACTAGTATGAGTTGGATACTTTATAGAGCTCGAGCCACTCGGCTTATATTGACGTTTGTTTTTATAAATGATTCTCTCAGCAGAAGTGAAACTTTTTCGGCTCAATTTAAAATTAAAATAAAAGCAATTTTGAAAAAAGGAAGCATTTGTTTGGAAACTAATGGTCGATTAACGACAGATGATCGTCAGTTTTCCATTTGTTACTTTCTTAGAGTATAATTTTTTCCTTACGGATCCAAAACTCACTTGCCTTTTGTGCTCTTACATGAACTTATGCCATTAATTTTACTTCATTAAGAAGTGGATAACAAAAAGAAAAATGTTTCGGAAATGAGTAGCTGGCATGCACTGAGGTACAAATGAAAGAATGCAACATTCTCTTACAAAGGAAGAAGATAGGTTTTTCCCCGTAGCAACTCTCAAGCCTTCAGATTGATAAAGATGTTGATCCAGTTTATGCAAAAGCTACCTATTGTAAAAAAGTAGATTTTGTTTGACATCAAATTTTGTTTTTTACTAATATTTTTAAAGATTTTTAAATGCTAAAAAGATAAATTAAAATGTAAAATTATTATATTAAATGAAATCTTAAGAATATATAAATATTTTGCCCCTGAACAATGCTTTCATGTGACCGGCTGGGAGGGTTCTTTCAGCTTCATCTTGTTCTCTTTCCCTTGGACATTGTGCTCTCTTACGGTATTTATTCTCAAGTCTTAATATTATGACAGACAAAAGCTGGGTCTTGGCTGCAATTCGGAAATCAGTCTAAATTTTTTTTTCGTGTATTCTCCTCGTTTGGTGAGTATTTAAGTTTGAATTTTGCGTATATGCTTTGTTATTTTACTTCTAATTTCCACTTCAATAATTCAGTAGATCTAGCTAATGATGCACCACACACGGCCCACACTGTAACATGTGGGTGTGCCAATGAGTGGGCACAAAAACGAGCTCGTGATTGTACTAATGTAAGATTTTCAGGTGATGGAGACCACTCTGAGGATGTTTCTTTGTCTTCATCTTCGCTATGCGTTGAGTTCAATTTTTTCAGTATTGAAGAAACAATGCTAGCTTTCTGAAACGTTCCCGTCGCCTCTTGTGGAAACTTTTGTGTTAGTACTTTTTATCTTACTTGCGGCTTATTTTACTTATTTTTATGGTAAAACGATGACTCCTAATTTACGGTTCTAAAATATTCCTTTTCCTTAGGAGCACTCTCGGTCTTGCGTATAAATGTAGTTGATGAAAATCAAGTATTTTGAATTTTACATGTTTTCCGTCAGACCCGAAAATTGTCAAGGACAATTTTTCCGAGAACTGGTCACGCGCAACGCAATGTGCAGTGTTCCTCTCACACGCCGCCTCACACAGTGGTCTGAGCAGCGCAGGGCACGGGAAAATCTTCAAAACATATTTCATAGGCGGTGAGGACTGTTGCACTGCGGCAGCCTCGTGTTCTGCAGCTGCGACTCAATTTCAGTTAAATACGAATGCCCGGAAGCTCTCAACGAGGCCATAAGACACGCTGCTGTTTTTTTACGCGTATGTTATTGAACTGCATAGAGGAATATCACCTCCATTGCTGTAAGAGCACAGATGCGGGCAGGCAGGACGAATGTACTGCTTGGGCTACAGCGATGTGGGATTTTACCGAACGAAAAGAGAGGGAAAGTTTTGGACAGGTGGGGGATAAAGCTGTGAGGAGCAACAGGTGGCAAAATTTACTTCCGCAGAACTCTTGAGATTTTAGAATCATCTTCTCGTGATTTTAGACGTGTTTTCCGGTGGGGTGTTTTTTTAAAGAATGTAAAGGTTAAAGGATCAAGGTTGATCTTAAAAAATGTAGAAGTCAGGATGACGCGTCAATGTTCTGTGAAAAGACGCCAGGAATTTCAATGAAAATTTCTCAACTAAAATATAGTTTGCTGGTAAAAGATACTAAAAAGACCCAGAAATATTCAGTAATATTTTTCAAGTCTGTACAAATACTTAGCTGGTCAAAGTTATACATTGAAATAAGTATAGAAGTTTTTAAAAGACAGCCTCCTAAATTTTTTTTAGATGCATTTGAATCGATATCTAAAACCTTCCCTTACTTTGAGTATGAAAATAAACACGATCGTTGCTCTAAAAAACATACATTGACACTCATACTTGTCTAGTTTCGTAAAATTACATTGTCAGTGAATGTCATCTGAAACGGTAAACTACATAATGTAATTTATGTAACAAAATTTAAGTGAAAAACAATGCACATTTCTAAAATAAGAAAAGTTTCATTCCCACAGTCGTTCAAACCAATATTTTATAGGCGAGACTTGGACGGCCCCTTCGTGATTTTCAAAGAGAAGGGGCACGCTCAACTCTCCTTTAACTATGTTAATAAGTGTCACGGTAACATAAATTTTACGATAAAGGAAGAGAAAGGGAAAAAATTGTCATTCTAGGATATCCAATGGAACGAATCTGGTAACTAGCATATACAGAAAACCCACCTTTACCGGCTTTGGAACTAGCTTTTTCAGTGCTTCCCCGTATGTATATAAAATTACCGCAATTAAAACTTTTACTCATAGAGGGTATCATCTATCATCGACGTTCGCTCCATTTGATTAGGAAATTAGTTTCTTAAGAATTTTTTGCAAACAGCGGGTACCCAACTCATTTATTTGACAAGTGTGTCAAATATTTCTTAAATAAAATTTATCATCCATGTCCAAAAATACCAACTGTAACCGAATAAAAAATGTACGTGGCTTTACCGTATATTAGTTATAATAGTACAGAATGCGTGAAATTACTGAAAACCGTGTCGTCCAGTCATTATCCGCAATTAGAATATAAATTTTGCCTGAAGAACTCTTTTAGAGTTAGAATTTTTTTTAAATATAAAAACTCCTTGCCGTCGCACGTGCGTTCTAACATTACATATCAGTTTAAATATGAAGCCTGCAATAGCTCCTGTATAGAGAGCTCGTCTCGTCAAGCAAGGATCAGATTTTCAGGACACTTAGACATCAGTCATAGGACGAATAGACAGTTACAAAAACATGAATCAGCTGGCCAAAATGTTCTCAGGTTTTTTTACACTCAGATTGACTATGTAAGAGCTTTTAAATTTTGATTCAGTCTTTGTTTTATTATTTAGAAATGTGCATTTTCCCCATTAAATTTTGTTATATAATTTACATTATATATTTTACCGTTTCAGATGACATTCACTGACGATGTAATTTTGCGAAACCAGACCGGTATGAGTGTCAATATATGTTCTCATAGCAACGATCGTGTCCTTTTTTATACTCAGGGTTAGATACAATGCTAATAAACCAACTTCTCTTACTTACTCAATCTCTCTTAGAAGTTTATGTTATATTTTCTGAAGTGCCAACTCACAACCGGATGAACGAAAGGTTTGACGACAATAGATTTAGACTCCATTTTTGCCTTCAAATTTCAATTTCATGACATATTTTAACCCTAACTTCAGTTGTAATAACCGAAATTTCTCCCCCATACCAAATATTTACATCGTATTTCACTGCAAACCCGCTTGAAACTGTAAGGTTAAATTCCCCATAAAAATTGGGTGTACTTGTTTTTTCTAGCCCAAACAGTTTCTAGCGTACCCATTCAAGCTAAAGCAAATAGGAATGGATTCGGTCAAATATCCTGCAAGTTACCTTCATTCGGAAATAAATAGTTGCACTACAATGCTATCGATGAGTACCAATACCAGGAGAGGGAGTGCGTCGAAACTATAAACAAGCACTCAAACTCAAAAATAAGTGGGAGCTTTTCGGGCACAACACTTTTTTTTTAACTAAAGAATCAATTCTGACATGTTGTTTTCGTAACTTTACACAAGTCTAAAGCTGGCTCGTGTTATCCCGCCCTTCCCCCCTTTAGAGAAGATTCTATGCATAAAATGGTAGATATAATGACAAACTACCATACAAATTTTACACTTGACTTTACTAATAATTACTTGAAGTCGATGACATTTTAACTCAAGGAAGCTAATTAAACCAGGAGCCGGAATATAAGTCAAATATTTAGTCAGATTTATTTACGAGAAATGATTACAAAAACATAAGATTTTAGGGTAAATGTTATGAAAATAAAAATAGCTCACCTTTTAAAAATTGCCAATTACAAAACTCCTTAAAATTTGCATGTGTCGTCTTCAGATTGTGGTACGTAGATTATTCATAGAATTAATTAGAATCATAAATATTTACATGGATAATGCTTCCCGCATACCTTAACGACACATTATAATGTGTCTTGGTTATCGAATAGTTTTTAATTAACATAAACCTGCTTTGCTAGCATACTCCAGAAATTCTGAATGGGATTCAGATCAGGGGACTTCGATCAGATTTGTTGTCGGATTTGCAGTGTGAATTGAAGCATTATCTTGCTAGAACACCAGTTTCTTCTGGTGATGATTGACTAATAACGAAACAAGAGTATAGTTCATACTTTCTGCCTTAATTCAATTTTCACCAAACTCAAATACCTTCTACAAAAAATGCTCTCCAAATCATCATAGATTCTTTTTCAAATGGCTGTTTGATGAAGACTTGTTCCTCCCGTCTTAAATCGTTCAAGTAGAAGTGAAAAAATTCTGCTTAACCAAATTAAACTTTTTTCATACGAAAACATAACTTATGACCAATCTGCGCTATTTCACTGCACTTTATCCCTCACTCGCTCTTCTCGTATTTTTCTTTTGTAACTCCTTCAGAGCTGGTGCAGTCTATCTCCGCTTATATACAAAGTTTTCTCGAGAGTTTAAAGTTTGTCGCACTCTCCTGGGTGTTATGTTCAAATCTAAGGACATTTGAAGACTTCGGGAACTTTTCCTCGTAGAAGCGGCTTCACGTAGCAGCCCAAACTGGCTGATCAGGTACATTTTAGGGGACGTTCGCTAGGTTTCGTGGGGCCTTGGCATTTCATTGTCGAGTCTGGATTTAGACCGATTAACCTTCCTGAAATTCAATTCACCGAATAAGAGGCAAATCCTTCGAGCTTTAAAACATTTATTCAACTTTTCTCATTTCTTTCACCCCACTCCTTACATTCTGATAAATGTTATAGATTTTAATTGAAGACGTCTGAAGATTGCTGTACAACTCAGCACAACGCCGGTGTCTGTATTGTTTTGACCTGTCACTTCAGTGTCACAGGTGTCGTAATGCGGGCTTATGGAATTTTTGTTGTGTGTCTCATATTCACTCCCATCAAAATTTACACCTTGAATCTTATGTTTTTGTAATTTATTTTCAAAAAGTAAATCTAAATAATAATTTGTTCATACAACGATTCCTAGTTTGATTAGCAAATTTGACTCAAAATCTCATTCGCTGAGGATCATTACAGGTAAAGCCATGATTGAATTTATGGCGTGTTTTATCATTATTTCCCTTACTTCATACACTGGACAACAGCCTAGCTCATTGCAGACTAGACATCTTTGATAAGGAATTACCGTATAATTGCTATAATCCTTCGCGAATCTGCTTATGGAGATGGTCTCAAAAAACACATTAAGATATTCAGCTCCTCTATAATTTGTGTCACCCTAAGCGTCTCTCCAAGAGTAAGGTTAGAGTGTCAAGCCTCGTGTGCATTCTGAGCATTTTGGTGAAACGAAACGCTTCTCAGAACAATTCTTCGCGACTCACTATGGAATAAGCAACTTATCTCGCTACGGTCCATAATCTGTTGAGTTTTACTGAAGAAGCCTTATAGTTTCTCACCCTTGATGTCACATGAGCAGAAGAAAGTGTTTCGTGCAGTTAATTTCGAGCACAAATGTCTTCCATATTTGCCATTCAAGTGTCTACTTCTTACGTGAACTTACTGCGTGGCAGAAATACCAGCTCGCTCATTACAATGGCCTTATGAGCGTAATGTCTTCACATCTGCGATCAACGTGAATCAAAAAAACGTTTCCCGTATCGCAGTAGTGACTTCTACCGCACGGGTCTCGATTGTCGTCGAAATTTGGTCTTTCTCCGTATTTGATACTGCAGATTTTGTCCCTCCAGTGACTCGTTTTCTCATTCTACTGCTCCCATAAATCTACTGTTCGCATCTCATTCTACTGCTCCCATAAATCTACCGTTCGTGTCTCATTCTGCCGCTCACATAAATCTACTGTTCGTGTCTCATTTTACTGCACCCATAAATCTACTGTTCGTATCTCATTCTACCGCTCCCATAAATCTACCACTCGTTTTCTCATTCTGCCGCTCCCATAAATGTACTGTTCGTGTCTCATTCTACTGCTCCCATAAATCTACTGTTCGTGTCTCATTCTACCACTTCCATGAATGTACTGTTCGCGTCCTGAAATGTTACCAATTTAGCCTATAATGGTTGCAACTTAACTTAAAATGCAACGCTTGCAACGCTACTTAAAATGGTTGCAATGTACATGTATTACTTATCATAAACATTTTCCCCGCTAGATCATGTTTACTTTTTCTTCAAGGATAAGCTCTTTTCTTTTATGGGCAAATGATATTGAAGAAATTTCAAGCAAGGCTAACGAGCAAACCAGCCTATGCTGCTCCTTCTCTAGAACTTTCTGCCTCGCTACGTTGGTGAGGACGGCGTTTATTTTCCTTTTCCCAAGGTTAATACTGTGTGTCGAGAAATCACTACTTCTCGAAAAAATTCAGATTTTCAGAATTTAAACCAAGAAAATGGTGACGAAATCCGGGGAAAAACAACTGGATTGAAATCGTGACGTTGAGATATGGACGTCCAGCAAGATACAAAAGTGAAATGACTTGTTTCATATTATCCCCTTGGATTCACGTAAGTCGTTGTCTAATATCAATTTCAAGTATATTCAACCAGAAGAATGCTCCCAACATAGAATAATTTTACCGTTGAAAGTCACTCTGTTGTATTCTGGCTGCCCCCATCTACATATCGTCAGAACAGGAGCCTTTGAGAGCTAATGGAAAGACAGTTACCTCTTCATTAACAGTTGAAGACAAAGCTGGCAAATTTGAAAAACAAATGAGTTGAAGTGATGTTACTGCTCATGAGAACTTAATTAATATGTACCCCCGTGAGGGCACATAGTGCCTTTGGGGAAGGATGGGGGAGGGGGAGGTTTGAGGGAGGCAATTGGTGAATGAGTCATTAATAGTGAAGTTTTTAGTAAGTCTCCGTGACCATGAACGTTTAGGCTAATTAATCCACGAGTAATACTTAGTTCATAGAGTGGATATAAGCGTACGTAAGAATATTGTACACATGGTCTAACACGATCGTTTCACCAAGCAAATTATGTTCATGACTAACAAATGAGTGGCCTGAACGAGGCTGGAATTAATTCCTTTTCCTGGTATTCATACGGCTTCTGCCTTCGTTCTTGACGCGTTTTAATCGAGTGAGAAACTCGTGTAAGGTCACGTCAAAGTTGCTTCTATGCCCTTGAATCCTAAGCAGAGAACATAGAATTAGCTGTTTACCCAAGAGCAAATTTCATCAGTAATCAGAGGAGCACTTTAAACTCCGATTCTTTGGCGGTGCCTCTAGGGAACGGATAAGTTTTTGCCCCGAATGCAGGGCGCCATTTTATCATTTCAGCCCTAGCTAAGGCCTCAAATTTTTGCGCCTAATAAATGTGAAGGGGGTTGGCGGCTCATTGAAGACAAAAAGGCCACTAACTCACTGTGTGTGTTGATTAAAATTTCTAGGGATTTTTGGGTACATTTTTTGAAAATTTGCTGTGAACAAACACTATAATAGATTTGAATTACACCCTGCTCTGGTGCGACCATTGCTTATTTACCAAATAAATAAGAATTTGCATCGAGGAGCGCTTTAAATTGAACCATAACCCGCACGTAAATTTCTATGCAAATTGATACTAACCATGGAAAATGGCATTTGATAGACCGATCATGCCTTAATAGATTTTCTGTTCATAACACACCAAAAAAGAACCTGCGAGTGGCCGTCTTGAGGACAACCATGAGTGTGCCTTACTCGTTAAGCCTGCAGAAATCAAACCATTGCGGAAATTTTTTAAATGATCAATATTAATGTTTCGGTGAACAGCTCTAGCAAACGATGAACCCATGATAAAACTGTGTCACACAGCAACAATGATGCTAGCAAAAACCTATATAAAATACGTAAAATAATAAGGCACAATTTGTTGAAAATCTGAAATCAAAAACGCTCGTAAGAATGCATAAATTACGAGTGACAGCCAATGAAGCGTACTCATTACTAAACTATGGGGAAGCCACATGGTATTCTGAACATTTGTGAGCATTACCAACGTCGCTGTTATTGAAGCTAACGTGAGACAGCAAGTGCTTGTCAATATCAGTGTAGTGTCAGTCACCTCCCTTGCTATGAATGACAACGAAAAAATATGGCTGGTTATAACTGGTTGAAGATGAGAATCGGGAAATCCATGCTTATCTTAGGGAGCATTGGGAATATTGATCTTTTAGTCTTAAAAAAAGAACTGAAATGGGTTGCAAAATGTATCGATGCTCCCGAAGCTACATAATTGTGACTGTGAACTGCTCAAGCCATTTGGTCGAGACTCCATTCATGGGAAACTTCTAATTCGCATAGCGGAGTACATTAATTTTGAAGGTGATAGAGAAAATATAACTTAACAACATAAGAATTGAAACGTTTCTGGTGTAGACCCATCTTCACCCGAAAGTCTGCAAGAATACACATCTTTATTAACATATTAATTTGAAAGGCAACCAGAGAGAAAATTGGAGGGTTTCGTCTGACTTTGCTGCGATCCCACAGCCCATTCACTCGAATGCATTCCGCCGCTCTGGTCCTGCT